>MU762095.1:43683-61355 GCA_026770625.1 Nicotiana glauca | reverse complement strand
CACCTCCATTACCCCATATCCATTATCAACTACCCAAAAACCCGCACCCATATGTTCAAACCTCAAATCTAAGTTTTGAAAGAAAAAACCAAAATCTTAAAGTCGTCTTCGTTGATTTCTCGGAAGTTGCGGGCTTGATTTGAGTCGGAAGTCACAATAATTGATTTTTCTTGACAAGAACAATCGATTACCGTTAGTTTTGGCTTAGTTCGAGATCACCGAACTCCATGCAATACTGAAGGCCGGCAAAACTCCAAACCCTAGGTATTGTTCCTCTTATTCCTTACAAGTTCTTCATTTTCCTGCCTTTCTTCAATTTCTTCTCCTCTGCTTCTTTTCTTCTTGTTTGTTTCTGTTTTGATTTAAGAATGAAAAGAGTTCAGTTCGCTCTGGTTTTAGGCTATTAGTTTTTGTTTTCTTGTGTTTAAAATTGTTGATATTAGCTAGTTAATGCAGGTTTGAATCATTCATCAGAATCTTTAGAGGATTAGTTCTTTATTTAGGGTTATTCAACTTAGGAAATTTGTTCACTCGTGGCGTTTGATTCCCTTTAAAAGAGTTGCTAGTTGTTTCCAGGGTTGGATTCTGAATTAATTCATTTATTATTTTCCTGCTAACTACAATTCAATTGTTCTAGTGTTGGCTTGTTTCTGATTTTCATTGCACGTCTTAAGTTTTAGAAGTTAATGACATTTGGATTTGATTTGTTTGTTGATTTCTATCAAAAATTGTTTGGCTTAGTTTGTAAACGTTCAGAGTTTCCAGGGGTCTTAGTAAAACAAAAGAAACTTAGGGGGGTTTAAAGGTCAAGTAGGAAGTGTAATAAGTGATTGGTTGAGGGTCAGTTTGGGGACTTCATATTGGGAGGGAATCAATTCTGTTAGAAAGAAGGTTCCAGGTGTGTAGAAAAAATGTGAGTCTGTTTTTCAGACTCTTTTTAAGGGTAAAAGGGTAAAAGACTAGGAATTCGAGGGGGTATAAAGGGAATTGGATAATCAGGAAGGCTGCCCTCATTTTGCCTATAAAAATGCATGACTAGTGCCTTAGGGAACAAGTTTTGAGCTCCAAAAATTCCCCCCAAAAACAATTCCTCTCCAGCTTCAGATCTGAGATTCAAAATTCAAAAACCAAAACAATAGAAAACCTTCACAAAAATAAAAAAAAAAAAAAACTATTCCATTAGAGAATTCAGGATAATTTTGATTTTTAGTTATTGATTTCCATTTTCTAGTTCAATATTTGGGTTCTAAAACTTCAAAGGACTACTAGATTGATTTCAAGTGATTTTGGGTCTAAACGAGTGGATTTTGGTGTAGTGTTGGTCTACTGAAAGTTTTAAGGGTGTGCTGGTTTCACTTTTGGTCATTTTGGTGTTGTTCTGGTCAATCTATTGGTTGTGCTTGGTTTTCTCTCAAAACTTTATGGCTGCTGCATTTCTCTGGACTGTATTTGATTTCTGCTATTGGTTGTTGCTACTTCCTTCTTCTTCTTCTTGTATTTCAATAATCCAGGTATCTATTTTGTGACTTTCAGGCTCTTAAATATGAAGCGAAGTGTTGTTTGAAGAGATCTATTAATTTCACGCCTTGTCTTAATTTCATGCCTTATTTTAATTTCATTCGAGTTATTTGTATAAATTGGACTGTATGAACTATTTGGATTGTACCTTAGCATAGCAGTTGATTTCATTTGTTCAACTTGTTCATATTGACAGTGATGATAGTGATAAGTAAATTGTTGTTAGCATTTAGCTTTGGGTTAATGGAACTGATTTCATGATACAGTTATTAGTCACCTTAGGTAATCACGGCATTCTATGATTGTTTGTATTACTTCCTAGTTTAAAGCCCTACGTGAACAATTGCGTTAAATCTAGTTGATGAATGAATTTGAATTGGTATTTTCGAGTGGGCATTAAGTTTTGGGTAGAATCAGATAAATAAATGGTTACGTCTGTTAAGTTGGTCCATTAAGTCTGATAGTTTAATGTAGCTAGTGATACTTTAATTTGATCGACACCTTTGAATAATGCCATGCACAATTTCATTTGTTGCATTTGTTGAATACATTTAGAGTAAAATCTCAGTAAGTCTTTGGTTTAATTGAATTGAGGTTATGGTCTAGGTTAACGAACGGAATTGATGGCTTTAGACAATTTGGGCCTTAGTGTTGGAGCAGACGGCCCATGTTCTGTTTTAACTACGCATTTGTTTGGGCCTAGGCCCAGGCTTGTGAATGGCCTGCCTTTGTGCATACTTGGATTTTGATTTTGTAATCGGGCTGTGTTCAAGGCCCAAGCTGGTTGAGGATTTGAATTTGTATAAACTCATAGACCCCAAATATAATAGTTCTTAAACAATATTAATTAATTAGGACTTTTTCTTTGTTATTGGAGACAAAATTAAATAGAAAATCATAGTTTACTTTAGGTCGGACCTTTAAATAATAAATGAGATGAGCCTCGCTAAACAAAAATACAAAACTTGAGGAGCCCTCGGTAAATATATATATTAAAATACTTAGAATTTGGGATGGGCCGTTTAGCGAATTTCATGGCCTTCCCCAAAGATAATAACGCGTTAGTCTCTTTAGGCGCGTATTTTAATAACATTACCTTCCTAAACTCGGGTGCACATTTATGTGACCCAAATCCAAATCTCAACGGAATCAAAATGCGTTAACCACCACGGGTGTATTTATGTGACGTGGTTCGAGAAACGTTTTCACAACGCTGCAATTCTCGTAAAAAATAATAATAAAAGCAGTTTACGGTTAAAAAGCACATAACCTAAAACATGTTTCGAAATCAGATAAATCAAAATATAACAGTTGAGCGACCGTGCTAGAACCACGGAACCCGAGAATGCCTAACACCTTCTCCCGGGTTAACAGAATTCCTTACTCGGATTTCTGGTTCGTGTACTGTTAACAGAGTTATATTTTCCTCGGTTCGGGATTCAACCGGTGACTTGGGACACCATTAATCTTCCAAGTGGCGACTCTGAATTTTAATAATAAATTCCGTTCTAATTATCCTTTAAGTGGAAAAACTCCTTTATCCCTTGCGGGTGTAGTGAAAAAGGAGGTGTGACAGCTCTGGCGACTCTGCTGGGGATAGGAACCCAAAACTTCTGGTTCAGGGTTCAGAATTCGAGCTTAGATAAATTGTTGTATTTGGCTTTGTTTATTATCTGATTTTATTACATATTTGGGACTAATGTGCAAAATATTTCTATTTACTACTTTGATATTATTTGAATTGTATATATAAAAATGCTACGAAACCCTTCTCTTCTCACCTTCGAGGATGTGCTCGTTGTTCGAGACTCCCTATTCCGTTAGTGTCATACCATAAAGTAAGAAAGAGGCCAAAAAAGTTACTAAGCCGGATGGCCTTTTGGTTCCCGGTACGTAGCCCCCTCCTCGACTCAAGTTGTCCGCTTTGGTACACAGTCTAGAACATATACCCAGGTTTTGAACAGAGAATAACTCAGCCTCATGTCGGATCCCTAGTAGGAACGCTTTTTTGCATCATGTGCATTCGACTTAGGGGAATCAACACAGGGGTTGGGTCCGTCTAGGACAGGTGTACCCAAAAATAACAGACCATCTTGATGCATCCTATGTGCTACAATGTTGCATTTCTTCAAGGGGAAAAGGGTCATTTGGCAGACCAATGATAGTTGAAGGCAAATAAAAAAATAAAAAAGAAAAAAAGGGGGAGAAAAGAAAAAAGTGGGTGAAGTGTGAAAATAAAGCAAGTGGTCCTAGTTATGTTTTGTTACATTTTATTAAGAAAAAGACCAAAAAAGAAAAAAAACATGAAAAATTCGAAAGATTTTGCATTTTTATCATTTTTCAAAAAATCAAAAATCAAAAAAAGAGGAAAAAGAAAATCCAAAAATAGAGTTTGCATGTTTCATCATTTGCAAGGGAAAGATAAAAAAAATATGTTTTCTCTAAGTTAGTTGTTTTGTTTAATTTTTCAACCGTATCCAATCTGCCCGAACTACGCATACCTGATTCTCGTCTTTCGGAGCGTGATACGTAGGCAACCCAAATAGGGTCCAGTCTTACTAGTAAATCTTAGGTTCTTGGCTTTGCGGGGTCTTAGCCGAATTTTGCACTTTTGGCCACCTTTTGGCTAAATAAATCATTTTGAAAAAATAATCGCAACCATGTCTTGCATGTGTCTAATAGGGAATGTTATTGTCTCACATAGTGTTGGTTTAAAAATTTTCTCGTACAGGTGTGGATCCACTTAACGGAGTTTGAGTATGACAGATACCCCAGGACCGCTGCATTCAGGAGTTGCTTAAGGAGATCTATTTTTATTTTTATTTTTATTTTTATTTTTTTATGTCATCTTTTACTTTCTAAATTTTGTATAGTGATGTCAAGTTTTTGTTATTGTACTTTTTATTTTATATTTGACAAGGTGTGGTGTAATTCAAAAATAAAAAAAAAAGAAAGATGTTGCATTTTATATTTCCGATATAAGTTTTTTTTAAGAATGCTAATTCTCGAAAATGAAAAAAAAATTGAGGTTGTTTTTCTTTTAGGCAACTAATATCTAGGACTTAAAACAAATTATTTTATGTCTCCTTTGGTATATTAGGACCAAAATTCAAAAAAAAAAGAATTTTCTTTTAGTACTTCTTTAAAAGCTTTCTTTAAGGTATTAATTCTAAAATCCAAAAAGATTTCCTTTTGAGGTGTTTTCTTGGAAAATTAGTGAAAATAAAAAAGTTCGTTTTATTAGAACTTTAAGATATTATACATAGACAATAAAAATACTTTATTTGTTGTTTGTATTTCTTCTTTAGACAAATTAATTGAAATCCAAAAAAATATTTTGTTTTATCTTTTGCATTGCTTGTTTTGAAATATTGCGTCAGGATATCAAATGAAAATTCAAAATATGTTTATGTGGTATATCCTTTAGATTTCTTACTTAAAAAATAAATAAAAAAAAAGGGGAACCCAAAAATATTTTCCTCTTCTAAGATTTTTTCTTAATAGAGTATTTGTTTCAAAAGAAAAAAAATAGAAAAAACGTGCCCGTTAAGCTTGAGTTTGGAATATGGTATAGGACATTAAGTCTAGAGAATTTAAATTCTTTTATTTCTCTTTTCTCATCAGAGTAGTCAGAAAAAAAAAAGATAAAAGAAAATGTCAGTTTGTCTACTCTATTCTCGATCTTCCAGAACTACGCAAAGATCTAATTCATGGCGGGTCATGATACGTAGACAACCTATATAGGGTTCGATCGAATTATTTTTTTTTTTATTAAAAGAAAAGGAAAGAAAAAAAAAGGGGAAAATCAAGGAAAATAAAAGAGAGAAGAAAGGAAAAAAAGAGAGGTGAAATCATAGGATGTGAGAAATGAGTGGGAATAAAAGAGTGATAATTAGAAAGGAAAAAGGGGGAAGGAAACTGAGAAAGCAAATGCTAGAAAAGCAAAGAAAAAATAGGTTAAAATGAACGAATTGGGATGATGCCATATGCCCTTCATACCCTCGAAGTCATATAAGAAACAATAACTGTGACTAGGTGCATTGCACACAATATGAGATTTTTGTTGTTAAATGCCCTAACGCTAACGTGATGGCTTCATTTTGTTATATTCATAAAGAAAGGTGGTTGGTTTGTGGCTTTAAAGTGATAATTTCTTTCTACAAAACAAAGTCAAAAGGCAATGACAGACAACAATAAAATCGGGTTGGTTGATACCGGAGCCCGAAAGCACCACTGCCCATGGGGTTCAGAGTGCCAAAATTTACTTGTATGATGGGTGTGGAGATCCGGTAGCCCACTTGAGGGTCTATTGCAGTAAAATGAGAATTTTTGGAGAGAAAGATGACTTGATGATGGCATATTTCAGTGAGAGCCTGACTGGGGTAGTTTTGGACTGGCATACTCATCAAGATGTTGGTAAGTGGATACATTGGGCAACCTGGCCCAAGATTTTGTGTGGCGCTTTCATTACAAATCAGGCGTTACCCTAGACCGCTCCTCCCTATCTAAAATGGGAAAAAAATCGGAAGGAAGCTTTAGGGAGTTTGGGCTCAGATGGGGGGAAACAAAGGCAGAAAGGTGATTTCACGCCCATCAGAGAATCCTACATAAGTTTGTTTGAAAAGTTAAAGAATTCTGGCCTGATTGAGCCGCTCCTCGGATATACTCCAGACTCATATGCAAAAGGCTTTGATCCTGCTGCGCGGTGCATGCACCACTCTAATGTCCAGGGGCATAGTATTGAAGATTGTCACTCTTTGAAAAGGAAAATAGAGAGAATGATTCAAGAAGGGGTAATTGTGGTCAATGACAGTGGCAGGGAGCATGTGAATCCTCTTGGGAACTTGTTGATTAAAGTTGATAATGGTCTTGGCAATATTGATGTGAAATTCAGTGGCTAAAATACCGTGCTTGGTAATTGGGAAGGTGCTCCATTTCTTGGTCAGCCGGATTGGAGTTTTGGTGGTTTATTTTGTTGTCGTTTCTGTTGTCCGGGTTATTTTAGGGTTGTAATCCGGATATTGTCTTGTGACTCAAACCCTTCTATCCTTTCATTTTGCCTGTTTTGTTTAGTCATAGTAACTCGTTTAGTGTTGTCTAGGTTTGTTCCATGGTTTTAACCCTAGTCTAGTTTGCTTGTCTTGTTGTTCGAAGCGTTTCATCGCCTGTCTGGTGCAATTTCCTGTTTTCTGTTATTTCTAGCCATTTTCTTTTGTTTAGTTCTCTTTTCTTTCTACAATTCTTTTCATGTTGGTTCTAGTGACATGACATGCACATATAATTGTCAGCCTAGTTTTAAAATTTAGTTTAGTCATGAGGCAATGAGATAATGTTGAAGATGTAGGGACATTTAGAAATAAGTAAAGGCACTTCGAGATCATTTGAAGCCCGAACCATGTGAAACTGGGGCATATAGAACATAAAGAAACCCTAAAAGCAAGTTTGCCAAATTGTCAGGGGTCGTTCGTGGTAAGGAAAGTGAGAGTGTTTTCCAATGGTGATTTGTATTCGACAGATGTAGAAGGCGGATGTGTGGATATGGTTACCGAGTCTGGTACAATCAAAAGATATTGCGAATGTTTTCTGTGGTTTGTTTAACTGTGTTATTTATACTTGGCATGTTTTGAAGATTGGAATGACGAAGGCATTTTGTTCTGCTATCTAAACACCTTATCCTTTGTTACCCCTTTGAGCCTTATTTATTTTCTTTCGTACCCCACTTTTGGGATCAGTAGCGAAGTTCAAAAATGCAAGCGCAAGAGATAAGTAAAGGAAAAAGAGAAAAGAAAAGAATGGAAAGAGAGAGAAGAAAAAGAAAAAAATAATGATGAAAAGGAAAAAAAAGAAAAAGAGAAGAAAAAGAAAAAAAACAACAAAACAACAAAAAGAGAAAAGGAAGAAAGAAAAGAAAGAAGAGAAAGAGGAAGAAAAAGAAAAGAGAAATCACAACAACAAAGTAATTCCTATGACATGAACTATGTTTGACTTAATCCCGAAAGGGTACGTAGGCAGCCTCTCTGAAGTTCAATCACACCAAAACAAAAATCCAAAAGTCCCCCAAGAAAGAAACTGGGGCAGAAGTTGTGGTTGTTGCGAGAAATCTGATTCCGAAAGTTGTAATTTTGAACCCATGCTGAATTGTTTTGAGCCTTTGATGCCCTTTATTTCTAAACCTATCCAAAAGACCACATTATGGTCCAAAGGAAGACCTTCTGATTAGTCTTCGAGAGATGCCAAGAACGAGCAGAGGTGAATCATATCAGGGGCAACACTCTAGTCCAAACAAGGGAAATAAAGAATAAGAGATTATTGTTGATGATAACCCTCATGGGTACACAAGGCGATGAAAGTGAGAGAAATAAAAAATGAGAGAATCTTATTGGTGAAAACCTTCACGGGCACCATAAGGCAACGGTGAGTTGAGAGAAAGACCAAAATGAGAAAGGCTTGATATTGAAAATCCTTCGGGCACTATAAGTTGAATAAGGATTGTGAATCAGATGGGATAAGCGGAGCATTGAAGCCCAGTTCCACGGCAAAAAGATACGACAAGGGATGGACATCAGATTTGCTTGACAGAATAGGCCGCAGGTGCATGTCATGGTCATTAGAATTGGTATCCACATCCGAAAGGTTTCTATTTTGCAGTTTTCTTGTTAGGAATCATCTCTTTCCATTGTCCTCTACTCTGTTCCTTTTCTCTTGTTTACTTCCTCTTCCTGAGTCTGTTGGGTCAGCACAAGTGAGAAATGACTTCAAAATTTGCCACCGGCTTTCCAATTGCATCAAAGTATCAAGGCAGGAAAGAACACAGGCTCACTGAGTTGGAAACAATCAACATGCTTTGGGATCCTTGTGGAATGCAAAGGCTTGGTATATGTCAATTCATGAATGATGCAACAAATAAAGGGTTAGGGCAAACAGATCAAAGGTATTTCCTGTGATAATCTTGATAAAAGGGTGTTAAACCAGTGACGAGCAAGACCTTCCAAGCAGAAGTCAAAGTTATCATGGCAAATGCGGGAGTTGTAGACCTCAAGGACCGGACCAGGGGTTTAAGTCAAGAAAAGAAAAACATACATCTTGAGTGGGTGGCAATTGATATGCTTTGGGATTCGTGTGAAATATAAAGGTTTGGTAGATGTGAGTTCATACAATGCAAAAGATGGAGGGTGTTAGTTGAACGGAACAAAAGTATTTTCGGTAAAACACGAAAGGTTTGGTACATATCAATTCATGAACAATGAAACAAGATGGAGGGTGTTTGGTGAATGGATCAGAGATATTCTCTGCATCAAGGGTAACAAAGAAAGTGGTTAGTCAATAAACAAGCAAGGTCTTTGGGTGGGAATCAGTTATCATGGCAAATGAAGGAACAATAGATCTCGAGGCCAAGGCCAGTGATTTAAATTAGGAAAGAACAACATGCGCGCTAAGTTGGTAGCAATCAATATGCTTGGGAATCCATGTGAAACACAAAGGTTGGGGAGGCGCCAGTTCATGCAATGCAACAAATAGAAGATATTGGGTCCGAACGAAGAAAAGGTATTTTATGTGATGGGGACGACAGAGAAAGGGGTTATCCCATAAACAAGAAAGGTCCTCGAGTGCAAATCAGTCATCATGGGAAGCGAAGGATCAATCTCCCTCAAAGTTCAAGGCCACAAACCAACTAACACATTTTAAACTGATAAGGATTTTCTTTGATCGAAACAGGGGCAGAAGTTTCGTTTGCTTCAGAGAAACCCTCTGTAAGGAAAGGAAGCATCAAACAAGTATGACGGGAAATTCTCAAGACCCTCCTGGAAAATGGGATTTAGTCAAAACAATCATGAATAGCATAATTTAGCATAAATGTACCCCAAGGGATACGAGCTTGTCTCAAGATTTGCGTGTCTAAGATAAGATTCAATTAGAAGTTTTCAGGACCCTCCTGGATAATAGGATGTAGTTTTAAAGTTTGTTTAGATAACAAGATGTGGTGGAAGTCGTACTTGCAATAGATATAGCTTAGGTTAAAACCGCCTTTTAACTAGAAGTTGTCAAGACCCTCCTGGATAATGGGAAGTAGTTTAAGACCTTTTAGATAACAAATGTAGTGGGAGTAATACTTTTAGAAGGTATAACTTAGGTTCGTAATTGTTAAGAGTTGTCAGGACCTCCCTGGATAATAAGACTTAGCTTTCAAATTCTTATAGCTAGTAGAATAAATCAGTTTAACAATCACCCATGTGCTTAGCCACCAAAACTGGGGCAGAAAATGTTCTTTGTTTGTCTATTTTGTTGAAATCAAGTGCCCACCTGGAGAACAAGGGAATATATTTCAAGTTTCAGCAATCAGGCGCCCACCTGGAGAACAAGGGAATACATTTCAAGTTTCAGCAATCAGGCGCCCACCTGGAGAACAAGGGAATACATTTGAAGTTCAGCAGTCAGGCGCCCACCTGGAGAACAAAGGAATACATTTCAAGTTCAGAAATCAGGCGCCCACCTAGAGAACAAGGGAATACATTTCAAGTTCAGTAATCAGGCGCCCACTTGGAGACACAAAGGAATACATTTCAAGATTCAGCAATCAGGCGCCAACCTGGAGAACAAGGGAATACATTTCAAGTTTAGCAATCAGGCACCCACCTGGAGAACAAGGGAAGTACAATTCAAATTTTATCTTTAAAATTTTAAATATTTGGTAAGGTGACGCGCCCAGCCACCAAACTGGGGCAAGAAATTTTCTTTGTTTGTTATTTTGTTGAAGTCAGGTGCCCACCTGGAGAACAAGGGAATATATTTCAAATTCAGCAATCAGGCGCCCACCTGGAGAACAAGGGAATACATTTCAAGTTCAAAAGTCAGGCGCCCACCTGGAGAACAAGGGAATACATTTCAAGTTCATCAATCAGGCGCCCACCTGGAGAATAAGGGAATACATTTCAAGTTCAGCAATCAGGCGCCCACATGGAGAACAAGGGAATACATTTCAAGTTTGAGCAATCACGCGCCCACCTGGAGAACAAGGGAATACATTTCGAGTTCAGCAGTCAGGTGCCCACCTGGAGAATAAGGGAAGTACAATTCTGGTTCTAGCTTTCAAATTTTTAGTAATATTTGGTAACGTGACATGCCCAACCACCAAACTGGGGCAGAAATTTTTCTTTGTTGTGTCTATTTTTGTTGTAATCAGGCACCCACCTGGAGAATAAGGGAATACATTTCAAGTTCAGCAATCAGGCGCCCACCTATAAAATAAGGGAATACATTTCAAGTTCAGCAATCAGGCGCCCACTTGGAGAACAAGGGAATACATTTCAAGTTTCAGCAATCAGGCGCCCACCTGGAGAACAAGGGAATACATTTCAAGTTTCAGCAATCAGGCGCCCACCTGGAGAACAAGGGAATACATTTCAAGTTTAGAAATCAGGCGCCCACCTGGAAAGAAAGGGAAGTACAATTCAAGTTTTGTCTTTCAAATTTTTAGTAATATTTGGTAACATGACGCGCCCAGCCACCAAGCTGGGGCAAGAAATTTTCTTTGTTTGTTATTTTGTTGAAATCAGGCACCAACCTGGAGAACAAGGGAATACATTTCAAGTTCAGCAATCAGGCGCCCACCTGGAGAATAAGGGAATATATTTCAAGTTCAGCAATCAGGCGCCCACCTGGAGAACAAGGGAATACATTTCGAGTTCAGCAGTCAGTCGCCCACCTAGAGAACAAGGGAAGTACAATTCAGGTTCTAGCTTTCAAATTTTTAGTAATATTTGGTAACATGATGTGCCCAGCCACCAAACTGGGGTAGAAATTTTTCATTGTTGTGTCTATTTTTGTTGCAATCAGGCGCCCACCTAGAGAATAAGGGAATACATTTTAAGTTCAGCAGTCAGGCGCCCACCTGGAAAACAAGGGAATACATTTCAAGTTCAGCAATCAGGTGCCCACCTGGAGAACAATGGAATACATTTCAAGTTTCAACAATCAGGCACCCACCTGGAGAACAAGGGAATACATTTCAAGTTCAGCAGTCAGGCGCCCACCTAGAGAACAAGGGAAGTACAATTCAGGTTCTAGCTTTCAAATCTTTAGTAATATTTGGTAACATGATGTGCCCAACCACCAAACTGGGGTAGAAAATTTTCTTTGTTTTGCCTATTTTTGTTGAAATCAGGCGCCCACCTGGAAAACAGGGGAATACATTTCAAGTTTTAGCAATTAGGAGCCCGCCTGGAAAACAGAGACATTTATTTCAAGTTTTAGCAATCAGGAGCCCGCCTGGAGAACAGAGGCATATATTTCAAGTTTTTAGCAATCAGGAGCTCGCCTGGAGAACAGAGATATTTATTTCAAGTTTTAGCAATCAGGAGCCCGCCTGGAGAACAGAGGCATTTATTTCAAGTTTTAGCAATCAGGAGCCCGCCTAGAGAACAAAGGAATTTATTTCAAGTTTTAGCAATCAGGAGCCCGCCTGGAGAACAGAGGCATATATTTCAAGTTTTGGCAATCAGGAGCCCGCCTGGAGAACAGAGGCATATATTTCAAGGTTTAGCAATCAGGAGCCCGCCTGGAGAACAGAGGCATTTAGTTCAAGTTTTAGCAATCAGGAGCCCGCCTGGAGAACAGAGGCATATATTTCAAGTTTTAGCAGTCATGAGCCTGCCTGGAGAATAGAGGCATACATTTCAAGTTTCAGTAGTCAGGAGCCTGCCTGGAGAACAGAGGCATATGTTTCAAGTTTTAGCAATCAGGAGCCCGCCTGGAGAACAGAGGCATATGTTTCAATTCTTAGCAGTCATCACTCGGAGAAAGGGTAAAACATCTCGGATCAAAATTCAAGTCAGCAACAAAAGATGCTTGCGAAAAGAATGTGAGTCAACAGTCCAAGATGATCAGCGGAAGTTAGTCACAATCCAAAATAATAAAAGAAGAGGAGAAACAAAAGAAGGAAAAAGTGAATCCAAATGCAGAAGTAGAGAAAGATTTGAATTGCTTAATAGATGATTAGAGTCACAAGCGTGGTGTGGTGTCCAGGTTTGGTCCGAAAAACTTGAGGAAGAATGAATTAGCACCTGCAACCAGCTAGCATCAAGGTTCAGATCCAAAGTCTGCATGAAGAACCATTCAAGACTCAAGATCAAGCTTCAGAAGACTTATCGATAGGAATCTTGTAACTCGTAGTTGACAGACTTTGCTAGTCTTTTTCATGTTTTGATTTTTGATGTAATGGCAGGACCGCGGACCGGAACCTCGGCGGAATGGCACCTCGACCGGCTCTTCACCTTGTCATACTCCATCATCTCGCTCACTTCTAAACTACACTGATCTGATTCCTTTATAGCCAAGGATATGTAGGCAACATCGAAAGCAAGGTTCGGTCAAATCTTTCAAAAAATGCTTCCTACGGAGTATTCGAACGGGCAAAAATCGCTCGTATCCGCTCACTTTATCTTTGCACGGAAAAATCTTCATGTTTCCGAGCAAAGAGGGGCAGCTGTGAGCACGTGATTTGTGCCCTATATGAATTACTCCCATAAAACATCAGAAAATAATTTTTCCCAATTTTTGCAATTTTGTAGGATTTTTTGTAGAATTTTATTAATTATTTATACTTTTGTGCATATTTGATTTCCATTAAAAACTAAAAAAATGCCAAAAATATCATGCATTGCATTTAGATTTTGTGTTTACATTTTGGGATTAATTAGTTAATTAATTGCTTTATTTAAAATAAAAATTACAAAAATAACTCATTTTTACATTCTTAGCTTTTAATTTTGGATTATTAAGTTTTCTCTTTAAATTTAGGATCAACTAATTTTTATAAATATCATAGTTAGATAATTAGATTAATTTTATAATTTGAATAAATTTAGGAGTTTAATTTAGGTTTTTAATTAATTAAAAAAAAGAGGAGGGAAGTGAAAAGACTTGGTCTTAAATTCAAATTGGGCCAAACATTTTAAAAGCCCAAATTTTCCCCAACCCAACCCAAAACGGGTCGACCCGACGCAATATCCAATACCCAACCCTAAGACATACCTATAAACCTACAAGTAAGAGAACGCTAAAAATCAGTAGCAACCGCAATTGAGGACCCCCTGAAATTCGATCTTTTTCGAGAGCCCCTCCCTGACTTCATCTTCTTCAGGAGATACACCAGCCACTAATCACCATTGAAAACATTCTAAAAAACACTCCGAAAACCAGTCTAATCCAGCCCCAAAATCAGCTAAACACGATCAAAACAACAGCTCAAAATTGAAACCATTCGAGTTCGGGTTATGTCGAGGTCACCGGCATAGTTTTGCGGTCGAGGGAAGTGTAGAGCCTCAGATAATGCCTGTTCATTCTCATCTGCAGCGTGCCCGTCTTTGTGTATCGTACGGAGCTGCTGCAAAATTTGCAAGTTAATAAAAAGGTCCATGTTTATCTACTATTCGATATTATGATTGATCTGATTTTTTTCCTCCAATTAAATGATATGTTTGTTAAATGAATCTGGTGGTTGTTTGAACAGATCAAAATCACTAAAATATAAGAAGGTCCATATGTATATGACTTTTAACACAGCTCAATTCAACATATATCTTCACTTTGACGATGTATTCCTCTAAATGCAGTTTCTTCTTCCCAAGGTTTCATATTCTTATCCTGGAGATATGAGTGGATATATATAGGGGAAGACTTCATAATATAGTTAAAGGTTTAGTTAGTGGAACTTTACTAATTTTTAAATTTGAAGCATCTCTTGGTTAGACACTAGTAGTATATTAGTAGGCTTCTTCGTTCTATATATGTCGAGTACATTTTTCTTATTTTTGATTTGCTTATCTGATTCGACGTTTTTGAGGCATAAGCAGAATTGATCACGTGATTGTTAAGAACTCTATTTAGGTTATTTGATTAAGCTTAAAATTAAATGTTGTGGTTGTGTGATTGTTTTGCTTGTGCAGGCCGTGAAGATTTAGCAATTAGTTGGGATTGATTGACTTAGAATATCTCCACAACAATATTTTGCCTATAAATTTGTCATCACAATAATCTCAAAGTAATTTAGGAGACAATCTTGAACATCCGTAGTTTGTTTTAGTTGAATAAAGCCCTTTGGAATAAATTGAGGTGTGCCACGTCGAATAAAATCCCAAAATCCATGGCCCTCACTTAATTAATTTTAACTCTTTAGAATTGAAGGCGTGCCATTTAGCAAATTTCCATGGCCCTCGCAAAGTTAACAATGCGTTAGTTGCTTTAGGCGCGTTATTTAATAATTTTACCTCCTTAAACTCGGGTGCACATTTATGTGACCCAAATCCAAATCTCAACGATGTTGAAATACGTCAAAAACCACAGGTGCATTTATGTGACGTGGTTCGAGACGTGTTTTAATGGCGTTGCAATTCTATTAAAAATGAATAAAAGCAGTTAAGGTTAAAATTTGCACATAGGTTCATAATTGTTTAAAATCAGATAATTTAACCCGAATATGACAGTTGAGCGACCGTGGTAGAACCACGGAACTCAGGAATGCCTAACACTTTCTCCCGGGTTAATAGAATTCCTTACCCAGATTTCTGGTTCGCGGAATGTTAACAGAGTCATTCTTTTCCTCGATTCGGGATTCTAAATCGGTGACTTGGGACACCATAAATCTCCCAAGTGGCGACTCTGAATCTTTAATAATAAATTTCGTTTCGATTGTCCTTTAATTGGAAAAACTCCTTTATGCCCTCTGCGGGTGTAGGTAAAAAGGAGGTGTGACATATATAATCCTCACAACTAAACCATCGGCCTCTCTCAGTCATTAACCTCACCATCAGACTCTTAGTATATCTCAGTCATCAATCTCACAATCAGACCCTCGGTCTATCTCAATAAAATAGGGAACTCGGCCCAAAAAATTTTTCTACATTTTAAGAATATAGTGATCAAGCCAGATTTGAGTAATAAACAGGTAAAACATGACTGAGGATATTCTTTCAAACAAATAGAGTGAGGAAATATAGCAAAAATGCCCCTAAGGGTCTCAACAGGTCGACACAAGGCCCCAAACATAGCATACAACCCACAATGTAATAACATCAAACAATTAACTATCAAATACGCATTAAAATAGTCGTTCGGGATGGACTAGGTCATAGTCCCCAACAGTGCTCTACCCCACGCTCGTCATCTAGCCTGTAAGTCACCTCAAAGTAACACAGCGATGTGTAATCCGAGGTTTCAAACCCTCATGACAGTATTTACAATCATTACTTACCTCGAACCGGCGAAATCTCTAGCTCGCGACGTCTTTGCCCCTCAAATCGGCCTCCATGTGCGTCAAATCTATCCAAAATCAGAGCGAATACATCACAATATGCTAAGGGGAGAAAGCCCAAGCAAAAACAATCAATAACAGGCACAAATCCTAAAATTACCAAAACTCGAGCCCCAGGCCCACTTCTCGAAACTCAGAAATTTTTATATCAACGGGTTCCTTATCTTCCCACGAGTTCATACATATCAAAATTTCTCAAATCTGACCTCAAATGGTCCTTCAAATCCCAATTCAAAAGTCTAATTTCTTACGCCCTAGTTTCCTTCAATTTAGGCTTAGTTTTCCATGAATTTCTAGGTGGATTTCACAATAAAAACGAGTATGGAGTTCAAAAATATTACCTCCAAATGATTCCCCTTGAATCCCTCTTTAATCTCCACCAAGAAGCTCTCAAAATGATCAACCATGGAGGGAAAATGACCCAAAATCGCGGATGAAATGAAATTATAACATTCTGCCCAGCACTGTTCCTTCTTCATCGCGATCGCGGCCATAGCCTCGCGATCGCGAAGAACAAATCCTCAAAGGCTCCAAAACACACTATGCGAACGTGACTACCTCTATGAGAATGCGATGCTTCGCTTCTTCCAACTACGCGAACGCGTACCTCCAGCCGCGAACACGAAGGGCAATGGCCCCTGACCCTCAAATCCTTCCATTCGAACGCGAAGGGTCTTATGCGAACGCAGAGCTCTACCATCTAACCTTCCGCGAACGCGAACGCGAACCCACAGTCGCGAACGCGATGAACAAATTACCTTCCTTCCAATTTTCTTCTACGCGATCACGTCACCTCCCCGGGATCGCGAAGGCCAAAAACTCTACAATATGAGAACTGAAAATCTGCAACTTTGAAACTTAGAAAATGGTCCGTTTGACCATCCGAAACTCACCTGAGGCCCTCGGAACCTCAACCAAACATACAAACATAATCCATAACATTATTCAAACTTGTTCCAATCATCAAAATACCTCAAACAACATCAAATTACTCAAAACTCATCGAATTCGAGCCTAAGTTTCCAAAAACTTTCGAAATACACTTTCGATCAAAAACCCGACCAAACGACGTCCGAATGACCCAAAATTTTGCACACACATCACAAATGACATAACAAAGCTATAGCAACTCTCGGAACTCCATTACAACTCTCGGATCAAAATCTCACCTATCAACTGGAATTCGCCAAAATACTAACTTTGCCAATTCAAGCAAAATCCCTCCACGGACTTCCAAAATGCATTCCGATCGCGCTCCTAAGTCATAAATCACCCAATGAAGCTAACAAAATCATAAAAATTCCGATCCGAACTCATATACAAATAAGTCAACTCTTGGTCAAACATTTCAAATTCAAAGCTTTCAACTGAGACTGTTCTTTTAAATTCATATCGATTTTCGTGAGAACTAAAACCAATGATCTACATCATTCATAACACATTACACGGGGTAAGTCACACCCGAGAACTGGAGATCAAAGTGCAAAAGCTCAAAATGACCAGTTGGGTCATTACAATAATCATCATTCTGTCAAATTTTATATGAACTGATTTGGTATACTAGATTCAAACAATCTAATTTTTATGTGAATTTGGACATAGGGGTGATCGCCTTCTCCTCAATCACCCCTAGAACAAATGTGATAGTAAATCAAACCTTAGATGCCTCGATAGTAGACTATGCAGAAATTATTTGTGTGGGAAAAAATAAAAAAGGATGGAGGGTATTTATAGTTCAAAATAGGGGTAAAGTATAATTTGATAAACTTAGAGATTAAATTAAAAGTTTAGGAGGAGGTAGGGTTTTTTTTTTTGAAGGGGGGGGGGGGGGGGGGGGGCAGAGGCC
>MU762095.1:19625-43200 GCA_026770625.1 Nicotiana glauca | reverse complement strand
GGGGGGGGGGGGGGAGGGGGGGTCAGAGGCCATTTTCGGTTGTTTATAGTCGTTGCTAGCGGCTATTATTGAATAAAGGAAAATTTTCATAAAGCACTATCTTTTAGTAGTAATTAGCCATCTATAGATACCATTTTCTATATTACGCATTATAGATATATTTTCTATGGTTATAAGATATATTTGATGTATTTAAGCTATTGTATTCATGAATACAGTAGCAAAAATAGGCGTGAATAAGGGAAGTCCAGATAATCAGTTGTTGCATTCGAGTATATTCGACTGTATTCATGGAGTGAAACATGGAATTACAGCTGGACAGATTATTGTGTTCGACTGTATTCACAGCGTCAAATGGGGAATTACTCTGTTTTTTAAAACGGAAAATGAATCAATTAACATAATAGACTCCTAATATAACTCAACAAACTCAATTATAACACACAAAATTGTATTTTCAGTTATAAAAAAGACTCTCAACCAAAAAAATACCCCAAAAATATTGCAATCTTCAGAGAAATTATATAATACATCTGAATACATAAATTATATTAATTAAAAAATTATATGAATATATTCATGGCATATAGCGAGACAGTAAATACAATAAAATACATAAAATACAGCAGGATACATTGAAATACAATGGAAAAAAAGGTAGTGAATACAATGAAATACATAAAATACAACGAGATAATTGAATTACAATAAAAAAAAAAAGACAATGAATATAATGAAATACATGAAAATACATTGAAATATATTAATAGAAAATCAAGTTGCTCGGCCCCAAACTTCGTCGTCTTCGTTCAAGAACAAACCCTAATTTCTGGCGAATCCACTGTAGCAATACACTTCAACCAATGACGAAACAATCCACGGAACCCTCTCAAACCCTTCCTATAACGGCGAAATGGCAAGAACCTACCCCTTCTAGCTCGACCCATAAGGAAGTATCTGTCGCATGCTTAGAACGTATAGAATCAGTTCTTTGTACTTCACCTTTAGGAATAAGCAAAGAATTATTTATACTTCACCTTTGAAAGCATTGAGCAATCAGAAGTATAGGGAATTAAGCCATGAGTTTAGTGATATTCAATTCGGTGCAAGAATTGATCGGAATGAAAAGAAAATAGTATGGGTGATAGGAATTTTGAGATGGAGCATCATATTTTCGGGGAATGAGGAAGAGAATAGGATGTACAAAGTAGAGAGAGAAAGAAAATAGTGTAACCGAATAGTGTATTTAGTAGCTTAGGGCGAGGAGGTAACAAAAATTAAATATTTTGCTATAAACCTTAAAAGGCATCTATAGAATATAATTTTTTTAAATGGTATTTATTTAAAATAAATAAGGTGTTAACCTTTGCTATAGGGGTAAAAATTCCTTGAATAAACAGTTGTTGGCCAACGACTCTTTGTTTAAAAAAATTGTGGGCTGCCTGGCCAGGTCTGGGCCCTTACCGGGCTAACCCACCAGGACAAAATGTAAAAATAGCACGGTATAGCCAGTTTTTGGACTGATCATTCAAAGATAGTCAGCGCTTACCAAGTCAATGAAAAATAGTCACTATTTTGCTGCAACAGAGACCGGTCCAACATAATATACTGGAGTTTGGTTCACTTGTG
Organism: Nicotiana glauca; assembly: GCA_026770625.1. Classification (NCBI taxonomy): domain Eukaryota; kingdom Viridiplantae; phylum Streptophyta; class Magnoliopsida; order Solanales; family Solanaceae; genus Nicotiana; species Nicotiana glauca. Next base: position 41,571 of record MU762095.1, on the reverse strand, counting down.
TATGAACTCTAGCATATTTTGCTGGACCGGTATACTTTGCTAGCTTCAGTATAATATACTAGAGCTTGGAGCACCACTGCTCCAAACTCCATTATATTATGCTGGACCGGTATACTTGCTGGAACTCCAATATATTATGCTGGAGTTCTAGTGTACTTATGCTGGAACTCCATCATATTATGCTGGAGTTCCAGCATACTTATCCTGGAACTCCAATATAATATGCTGGAGTTTAAGTATACATATGCTGGAACTCTAGCATAATATACTAGCGTATTTTTCGGGTTTTGAACTGTGTTTTCGCTCAGATTTATCTTTATATGAAAAAGTGACTAAATTTCTATTACTTTTGAAACTGAGCTATTTTTGAACGACCAGTTGTAAATTTGACTATTTTTGAATTTCTCCCGAACAAAATGGATAGCACATCCTAACCCTTGTCCCTTTTAGCCCATATCCTATACCGGGATAGCCTTAGCAAAAATTAGGCATAAAAATTGCACGGGGCGTCTTATTTGGTCGCCCCCATTTAACCTATACCCTTTTTTAAAAAATTTTAACTTGTACCCACTTCTTAAATAACTTCAGCCCAATTTTTCCTCCTTCTCCTCCTTTGTTTTCTTCTTCTTCTGAAACTGAGTTGTCAAGCAAGAGGACATCTTTCTCATGAATGGCCATTCAAAGACAGCTAGTGTTTACCACATCAATGAAAAATAGTTATTATTTTGCTGCAACAGAGACCGGTCCAGCATAATATACTGGAGTTTGGTGCACCTGTGTATGGACTCAAACATATTATGCTGGACCGATATACTTTGCTGGCTTCAGTATAATATACTAAAGCTTGGAGCACCACTGCTCCAAACTCCAGTATATTATGCTGGAACGGTATACTTGTTGGAACTCCAGTATATTATGCTGGAGTTCTAGTGTACTTATGCTGGAACTCTATCATATTATGCTGGAGTTCCAGCATACTTAACCTGGAACTCTAGTATAATATGCTGGAGTTTAAGTATACTTATGCTGGAACTCCAGCATAATATACTGGCGTATTTTTCGGGTTTTGAACAGTGTTTTTGCTCAGATTTATCTTTACATAAAAAAAATGGCTAAATTTCGATTACTTTTGAAACTGAGCTATTTTTGAACGACCAGTTGTAAATCTGGCAATTTTTGAATTTCTCACGAACAAAATGGATAGCACATCCTAACCCTTGTCCCTTTTAGCCCATATCCCATCCCCTTAATTTTCGTGGGTAGGGACCGGGATGGACCGGGACAGCCTTAGCAAAAATTAGGCATAAAAATTGCACGAGGCGCCTTATTTGGTCGCCCCAATTTAACCTATACCCATCTTTTTTAAAATTTTTAACTTGTAACCACTTCTTAAATAACTTCATCCCCTTTTCTCATCCTTCTTCTCCTCCTTTGTTTTCTTCTTCTTCTGAAACTGAGTTGTCAAGCAAGAGGACATCTTTCTCGTGAACGGCCAAGAAGAGATTGTGGTTAAGGAAAGAGCCGAAAATGTAGGCAACTATCAATATCTTCAGCCAACTTGCATCACGGAGGAAGGTAGCTATCCAAAGCTGAAGCAAAACAACCATCGATATCTGCAATGCAAATTTGGAGATCAATACAAAAAAAAATGGTGGATGATAAAATCTAATTACTCATCAAAAATCATATGCCTCAAAGCTTGTTAAATTGTAGGGAAAGATCAACAAGACAATACCAAAGGATTCAATGCATTTGGCATGGGAAGTTCTGTTGTCAACATAAGTTAAGAAGTTCAAGAAAGACATCAGCAATAAATCATAGCATTGCAACAGAAAATTGGTAAGAGAAAATGTTTCTATCCTATCTGAAATAAATAGCTGAAATATACAATACATAATTTTAAAATTTAAACAAAAGACAAAAGCTGCTGAAGTTTTTGTGTTGCACCTGGAAAACTTCAGCTCTAGAGCTAAAGTTTCCCAGTTACAACACAAAAACTTCAGCTCTAGAGCTGAAGTTCGCCAGTTACAAAACAAAAACTTCAACTCTAGAGCTGAACTTCAGGCTCGGCTACTAGAATGCTAAAGTTTTGCGTGATTGCCTTTGCTACTTCAGCCCCGTGTGCTGAAGTTATGCGAAAAAGCGGGTACGCTTGTAATTTTTTTTTGCAAAATAAATACAAATTAAAATATAATACAAAAAGCGGGTATAGATACATATGCCCCCAAATTAAGCCCTATACGTGTTCTGTAACAAATAATGTATGTAGTAAAAAGAATTAAACTTCTCAACACTTGTATTTTTCGAGGAAAGTGATTAACAATAAAATTGGAAAGGCAACGTGGAGGTCATGCATCAAATATAACCTTCCTTCCACTCCATTTTATATGAACCGGTTTGATATACAAGATTCAAACTATCTAATTTTTCATGTGAATTTAGATATAAAATTTTTTAAGTTTTTGAAATAAAATTTACATACTCAAAAATTATATAAAAGTTATTATAAATCACAATATTAACAGTTCAAAAGATTTAAGGGTACATAATAAGTTACAATTAAAAAAATTATTTTTCCAAATAGTAATCGCATTGTATAAAGTGGAACAGAACGAGTAATACTAAAAAAGCTAATGAATATCTTAATTATTTATGAATCTGAATGTCACCAAATGTTATTGTTCGCGCTTAATTGCATTTATATGGTTACCAAATTCTAAAATCGTTTCAAATACTTGAATAATACTCTGTACATCATTTTGAGAAAGGACTGCGATTAATGTTATAGTCAACATACCTAACAAGAACCAGGAAATTTCCCAAATATTTTATAAAAAAAGTATTTCGTACTCCTCCACAATTTAGAACAGCTCGTTTTATGTCCGGATTAGACACAAAGCACAGTGGAGTAGCTTTAAACAACGGTGATTAACATATAGTGCTTGGGAAAAGCAAGTTTTTAGTAATAAAAAAAGTGATTAATTAACATAAGCAAATTTTAAGTAACTAAAAAAGATGAGTCGAATGGTTGGAAAACTTTAATTTTCTAAAAGATGTTTGCTTATGAGAAGACACTTCTTATTGTTTCCCACTATTTGATTTTAGGTTTGGTACTTGACCATATAAAAGCAAGATTCCTCATCAATATAGTAGGATTTCAAATCCACAAGCCACGTACGTATGCTAGTCATGTTTATAATGATATAAATATGCTCAGGCAAGCTCTGGAAAAAAGTTATCAATAATAGGAACTTAGGCATGCATTCTGATATAGTAATACTTTATTCTCATTTCGCTAAAATAATTATACCCAAATAAACCGTAAATAGCACCAAACTACTACCATTGATAAGGTTGTGGCATTAAACATCCTTCAGCTGTATATTATATTTCTAGCTAGTAACTTAGTTTTATTCACTTAAATCTTCTCCCTTTATATTGACAATTAATTACTACTAATGAATTTAATTATGCTAATGCATGTAGTATTAGTTATAAAGAATTTAGTTACTTTGGGTATAGTTATTCCATCTTCTACCTAACAAGAAAAATTAATTCACTTATAGCTTATATCTGCTTTATTTACGTGGGATTATTAAATAATAACCAAGCACCGTAGTTGATTACTTATAGCATGTTTGGCCAAGCTTATTCAAAGGTAAAAATACTTTTTTTTAATTAAAAAATGCTTCTTTTTTTCAAAGTTGAACTGTTTCGGAGAAAAAAATAGATTCTCTCCAAAAGTACTTTGGAATACACTTTATGAGAAAAATACATTTAGAATCAGTTTTTAAATTCTTGGCTAAACACTAATTGTTGCTCAGAAGTGATTTTCAAATTAAATAGTCAAACACAAATTGCTTCTCACCAAAGTACTTTTGACAAAAAACACTTCTCAAAATAAGATGATTTTTGTATTTGACCAAACATGCTATTAGTATGCTGAATTTTAAGCAAAGCAACTAAAAATTAATTTTTGATTGTTTTCACACATACTAAGAAATCTACCGTTTAGTATTTATTATCTTAAAACTGATCATATTAATCTTAATTTGTTCGTTGGAATTGGAAATACAAAAATACTCTTAGGCTCTTTACTCAAAAGGCAATTTTGGAAGAAAAAAAAATTAATTCCTTCTTAATATCTGAAAAAATTAAATATTATAAATAATAAATAAAAGGTTAAAAATCCAATTAAAATGGATCGAAAGAGTACCAAGCATGATACTAGCTATGTTAGCTTTAATACATAAATAACTCGATTACCAAACGACCCCTAATATTCTTAAAACAAATTTGCCTCCATTTATTTTCCGTCATTTAAGGAGAATTCGCATAGAGCAATTAAACATTCCATTTCCACAAAAAGAGGAATGATATTTGTTTGTTATATAGTCTATCTGAAAAGATTTGATTTTTAAAGTTGAAGTCAAGCACATAATTATAGCAAAAACGCATGAAAATTGAAAATTGGTAAAGCTTATCCACTCGTCACAAAACCACATGCTAATGGGATTGAGAATATTAGGCAAAAGCTGCAATTTGAAGTTAATTGATGAGTAAACATGCTAATTAACGACCAAAACTGCAAATAGGCGTTAAGTGCGGAGCGGTATGTTGTCATTTCACGAACAACCTTTCACTTTCTTCCTTCTTTCCTTTTTGACTATGAAATTATATAAGCATGGATTATCGCGCTTCAAGCCTTTAATTTTAGGGAAATTTTCACATAAGAATAGTTAGATTCTTACTTTTTAATTTTATATCTCATATTTCAATTCACAACTAACTAGCCCAAAAATAATAAATTAATACTCAATATTCAACTCCAATAGATTCTCGAAATTACTATTTAATTTTTAAAAAAAGATTGCTCAAGCTTTAAGTTAATTTTTGAATCAGTAAGTGCGACTCAATATTAGTTTCAACAAACTAAATTCGTTTGAGTGGTGAAAATTAAAATTTTAACAAGCTTAAATATGTGGGTTTAAATTTCGAATTGAATTTTGTGAGAAATTTAGAGTGGGTGTTATTTAGACATGTTAGAAATAGTATAAGGAGGTTGTATATAAAATTTGAAGTCATTTAATGGAGATTTGGACTGGTTTTGAACAAAAATTGTAACTGAAAATCGTGGAAGAAGTTCATTTACAAACACTTGTATAAATGTGTATAAAAGTGTATAAGATGTGTTTATACACTCATATACACTATTATACAAGATTATACATAATTATACAAAAAGCTGACTTCGTCTTCTACTTTGCCTTTTTCTGAAATTTAACGCAAATCTTGTCCAAATCACTTCAAATTTAAATTTTGAACTCCTTTTGATATTTTCCATCAATTGGAACAACACTCAATCTAAACAACTTACAAACTCAAAAAATTCTATTTTCGAAAGCAATATTTTGGATGGTCTTCAATGATGTACTTCTACTCTTCAATTTTCTGACATTCAAACAGGGGGAGAAGCAACAAATACACGGTCAATCAACTCCAAATCACTTCAAAATTAAATTTTAATATTTTTCATCAATTGGAACAACACATAATCCAAACAACTAACAAACTCAAAAAATTCTATTTTCGTAATCAAAACTTTGAATGGCTTTCAATGGTGGACTTCTACTCTTCAATTTTTTGACATTGCAAATGGGGGAGAAGCAGAAAATACACGGTCCCTTGAACCATATGTAACATGTGAGAAGAAGAGAGAGTGAACGCAATGGTTGTGAGAACACAGATTTAACTCCATAGCTTTTAGAAGCAATTGTTGCAAGAATACAAATTTTGAATTTGCTAATGCTTTTAAAATATGTACAATATAGGCAGGTAAGGTAAAATTTAAAAATATGAACTATTTTTTATTATAATGTGAAATCATATATATTTTCTTGTAATTCTTTCTTAATTTTATTAGTATTACTTTGGCTTCAATTCTTTATCTCTTGTTGTGCTTCAATACATTCCAATTTTTAAAACGGGCAAGAAAAATTCTAACTTGTTATGAATAATTTGTACATTGGATACTACATTGGATGCCCATGTTGTGAATAGCTTAAAGATTAAATCTCCTATTTTATATCCATCATCTTTACTTTTTATGCCTATAAAAGGCTATGTAATTGCAATGGAAAAATAATACATATATATATATATATATATGCTAACAAATATTTTGCTTTAGACACATGAATGATAATGATAGTTATATCATGGTCCATTAACTAATTAGATGCACATATCATCAATCTAAGTTGATTACTTCTTCAAAAACCGTCCTTAAAAATAATAATTTCGAGGAGCAACAATATTTGATGAGCTTTAATATCCCGATTGAGATATGTGATTGTATGGCTACCAGTTAATTAACTTTCTAGATCTTATGATAATATAGTTCAATTTTTGCATCAAATTAAATATGTGATAAGGTGATGCAGATACTAGGCGATTTTTCACTTATAATAATTGGAAGTGGTAATACTTTAAAGCATTATGATGACTGGATGTAATAATGTCATTAATTGAGGGTAAGACGATGGGTTTAAGTCCCATAGCATTATAATGATCAGAGTTGGGTTTGAGTTCCAACTCATTATGGCATAACATGCCTTTATATCGGTAAAACATTGGGTTTGAGTACCACTGTACCATATCAATGATATATAATAACTAAAGAAAAATAATATATTTTTCCTAGAAAAATCATAATTATTTTTCCACTTGATTTGCTCCATTCTTGAAGTGAATATGGTAGCTGGCATAATAAGTCTAAATAGAGACAAGTGGTTGACGAATGAATATTGTTGTGACAAATGAAAAAATAATAATAGTCATCATAATGGTAATTATGAAAAGGGAGAACAATAATGGTTCTAAAAATATATCCTCAATAATAATAATAATAATAAAGTACATCCCTATGATTATACTCCATTCTTGGAAGAGAATATGACCTGTGATAAATATTGAGAATGAATACTAATTCATGATGGTGAATGTGGCAATATGTGATAAAAGTAATGAATAAAGACATGCAATGCATGATTGGATGAATACAACACTACTCACCTCTAAGGGAGGTTTGAGTGAAATAAAGATAATAAATATTATTGTGTGGTTACATGAATATGTCATTCGTCGCTTACATGTGATATGCCAAAAAAAAATATTTTGTCATGCATTATAAAAGTTATTAAAGGCAAAATTAAAGCAAGAAATGATTTTGCTTATGATGAGTTTGACCATGATAATTATGATATGATTTTCTCCATAAATCGGATATTCATCATATAGATGGTGTGATAAAAGATCTTATAGTACAAAATTAATTAAGAGCTTCGGAAGAGCTAATTTTTACTACTCGGATGAAATTATTTATTATATTGTAGTAAATCTCAAAAGAAACTTTGAGTTTCAAATATATCAGCCAAAGTGGTTGGCATATTGAGACTATAAATGAAATGAAATTTGAATATATTTTATATTACTATAATCATATCGGGTAAATATGAAAGGTTAACCGATTTATCTTCTATTTGTACTACACAAGTATAAGTATGATGATAGAATCACAAGCCACAAGTAAACTAGAGGTTTACTGAAACAAATATTAGTTGGCATCACCGGTTGGCCATCCTGGTTCAGTTATGATGCGAAAACTTAATTGAGAATTACATTGGCATATATTGAATAATAGAAGATTCTTCAAGAATTCGTTTGTGCTGCTTATTCTCGCGATATACCGGTTAAGGTTGAGATTGAATCCTTTGATTTCTGAAATGAATAAAAGGTGATAAATATATGGGCCCACCCACATGCCATGTGGATAGTTTACTATTATATGATTTTAATAGATAAATCTATTATATGGTCACATGTGCATTTATTATCAACTTGCAATTTGGTTTTTGCAAGATTGCTTGCTCAAATTATTAGAGCACAGTTCCAAAATATAAATTATGATGATTTATCTTGATAATACTGGTTTAAATCCAAGTTGGTTTAGCAGAAATTGTAAACCTCCAATTATAGCTAAATCATTGGTTATGAGAACAAAACTCCCAAAAATAAAATTTGGTATGAAATGTATTATTTGGCTTGAAATGAGAAATGAATGAGAAGGAGAAAATCCTCGGATTGAGAAGACGCAGGTGCAGAAAACCCCGATCGAATAAGTTGAGAAATGAGCCCTAATTTTGAGTGCGAAGAAGATAGCAAATATACATGAGCACTTGTACGCATCTAGCCAAGTTATGAAAATTTGTTCCTATTACAATCGGTTCAGGGTCATGAACCAAATAATTTCTATATAAAAATATGAATGTACTATATGATTTAATTATGCCACCACAATGCACAGAATTGGGTTCCCAGAGAAGGTTGGGAAATGTGTTGGTGATCCCAATATTATGGGGAGAAAATGGACAGCTGAGAAAGTGATACGTGAAATGAATTATTATGAATACATATAGATCCTCGTACAAGAAAATATGAACTTGAAGTTCAAGTTATAATTAATTTATAAATTATTATCATACGCGTTTACTGACCCAAAGCTAAATATCATATTTCAGCTGTTAATGCTCCAAATAGAATAAAGTCCATGAGGGATAGAGTCTATGGCACGGATAAAGAATAATAGACCAATGGGTTCCAAAGATTAAACTCCTTGAAGAAGGAGAGAGACAAATGTTCAAGATGGTCATAATAATGAGGCAAGTGCTCTAGAAGAGCACCACGACATAACACTTCGTAAAACCTCATACGAGAGGCTCAGGTACCTGAAAATAATGAGATAAAGAGATCTAAATAAGTTATGTCTTTATTGTGAAATAACTGAACCGATATCAAATGTCCGTCGACTCAATATAATTAATATTGACGAGGATCTTAAGCTCAAATCTGTCATGAAATTTGGACAAGATAAATGATTGGCCAAATGAAAAATACGCAATGAAAATTGACTTCACTTAAAAAAATATAAAGTTGGACGGAATCCCAACACATAAAAGTATAAATCAAATGGAGGTAAATATGTTCTTTTGCGAAAAAGGTCAAGTCGATACACATAAAGACGACTTATGTCACAAGAATATTTGTAAATATCCTGGCATTGATTATATAGAGACGTGTTCTCTTGTGGTGGATGTAGTCATTTAAGATTTTAATCTGGCAATACATGAAAACTTGATATGCGTATAATGGAAATTATTGAAAGAATTAAATTGTTCTTAAGCATATTAAAATTTCCAAGAAATTTATTAAATAAGGCTTCAAAAATTCTTATACGGATTGAAACAATCAGGGCGTATGTGGTATAATAGCTCGAGAGAGTACTTGTTGAAAGAAGGGTACAAGAATGATCCAATTTGTCATTGTGTCTTTATAAAAAGGTCTGGATCTGAATTTGTTATAATCGTCGTGTATGTTGATGATTTAAATATCATTGGAACTCCAGGGGGGCTTCCAAAAACAGTAGACTGTTTGAAGAAAGAATTTGAAATGAAAGATCTTGGAAAGATAAAATTTAGTCTTGGTCTACAAATTGAGTATATGAAAGATGAAATATTTGTCCATCAATCAACATACACCGAAAAGATTTTAAAGCGATTCTATATGGATAAAATACATCCATTGAGTACCCCGATGGTTGTGAGATCACTTGATATAAAGAAAGATCCATTCCGACCTCATAAAAATAATGAAGAACTTCTTGATGCCGAAGTACCATATCTTAGTGCAATTGGGGCATTAATGTATCTTGCCAATAATTACCGATCAGATATAGCTTTCTCAATAAGCTTATTGGCAAGATTTAGTTATTCGCCAACATAAAGACACTGGAATGGTATTAAACATATATTCAGATACCTCCAAGGGACCATTATATGGGTTTATTTTATTCATATAAATCCAAGTCATTATTGATTGGTTATGCAGATGTAGGATATTTGTCTGATCCACACAAAGATTGATCTCAGACAGGCTATTTATTTACAAGTGGAGGTACAGTCATATCATGACGTTCGACAAAACAAACTATGGTTGCTAATTCTTCAAATCATGCAGAGATAATAGCCATTCACGAAGTAAGTCGAGAATGCATTTGGTTGAGATCGATAACTCAACGCATTCAGCAAGCATAAGGTCTTTCTTCGAAAGAGAATATTCCAACAATATTGTATGAAGACAATGCTGCATGCATAGCTCAATTGAAAGGAAAATATATCAAAGGAGATAGAACAAAACGCATTTCACTAAAATTCTTTTTCACTCATAATCTTCAGAAGAATTGTGAAATAGATGTACAACTAAGGTATTACCAACCTCAATATTTGAAAAGCTTATATATAAGATTGGAATGCGTCGTCTTCGAGACATTAAGTGATTTTTCTTCAGGGGAGTAACTATACGCTGCACTCTTTTCCTTAACCAAGGTTTTGTCCCACTGGATTTTCCTAATAAGGTTTTTAATGAGGGAGCAAATAATGCATATTATAAATAAGTATGTGCATCCCAATATTTTTTTTGTAAGTGCTTAATGAGGCACATTATCTTACATGGACATCCAAAGGGAGTGTTATGAATAATTTGTGTATTTGATACTATATTAGATGCTACGTTGGATGCCCATGTTGTGAATAACTTAAAGATTAAATCTCTTATTTTATGTCCATCATCTTTACTTTTTATGCCTATAAAAGGCTATGTAATTGCAATGAAAAAATACACACAATTAAAGAAGAAAATCTCTTCCTTCCCTCTATCTCTATTTCTTGTTCATATTTTACTAAATTGATTTTATTTCATAACATAATTGACGTACTAAACAGGTTATTTGAATTTGTGATACTACAGTTTGTAATAAATACTCAAACAACAAGACAATAAGGAGGAAGGAATTGATATAAATATAGTTGAGAAACTATGAATTATAATGAAAGTTCTATATTAAGGGTCTAAGTTAAAGGGTGTTTGGCTAAACTTATAAGCTGGCCAAATTGACATATAAGCACCATTTTAGTTTATTTATGCGTTTGGAAAACAACAAAAGTGCTTATAAGTCAAGTGCTTATAAGCTAAAATCAGTCATAAGTCATAAGTTAAAGCGTGTTTAGCTAAACTTATACGCTGGTCAAACCAAACCAGCTTATAAATACTTTTTGGCTTATCTACGCGTTTGATAAAGTTAAAAGTGCTAATAAGTTAAAACTTAAAAATAAGCCAAAAATCATAAGTTGGTAACCCACAACTTATAAATTTTTAGCTTATAAGCACTTTAAATTTGACCAAGATTTTTACTATTTATCCTTAAAATATTTCTTTTTAGAACAAAACTCCTACATCGATACTCACAGCCTCAAGTATTCAACCTAACCTCCTCTGTTAAAATAACTTATCAACACGTTTTATCAAATATTACAACAACTTATTATCAATTTTAGCACTTGTATCCTAACACGTAACTGCTTATTTATTAAATCACTTTCAGCACTTAAAAACTTTTCAGCACCTAATGCTTATCAACTTATTCAAATTAGCTGATCCAAACGGGCTCTTAATCATCCCCAACTGGTAGCTTTTCAGCGTATAAGTACTTTTAATTTGACCAAAATTTTTACTATTTCATCCTTAATAATTTGTAAAATATTTTTGCCAAAATAAATTTTCTTTCTCTTCATTCCATATTTGTTGTTTTTCCTTTTCTTTACAAATAAACTTTTAAATTTATCATCAGCTGATCCAAACAGGCTCTTATTCATGTTTCACATGTTCCTAAATGCGTCTCATACAAAATTTGCTAATTTTTCACTTGTATCTTCTAGAGTGTGTTACTGTGTTTTCATTCATAACACGGTTCGAATTATGATCTACTATTAATATCCAGATTCTTCCATCGGGTATACGTACAATCTCAATATCTATTTTATTACAACAACAACAACAATAAACCCATTTTGATCCCAATAAATGGGATCTGGGGAGGATAGTCTGTACGCAAACCTTACCCCTACCTAATTCAGATAGAAAGACTGTTTCTAATAGACTCTCGACTCAGGAAGGGAAAGAAGAAGAAGAGGAAAGCAAGGGAGGAAGAAAGATGAAAGATAAAAAAAAAAAAAAAGGGAGATAAAGGATAAGTGACACTAAATAATAGCAACATGGAATACAATATCTGAAGCGAACAAAACCACATAACATAATAAAAATCTAAGAATATGAAGAGACATGCATACTACTAAGACTATTGGTGAACAACTATAAACTACCAACTATATTGCATAAGAAAAAACAAACTTACTAGCTTAAATGTAGAAGAAATAAAATATATTAACTTCCTTTTTTTTTTTTTTTTTTGCCTTAAAACTGTAATATGAAGAGATCTTCATAGAAAGGTCGATCTACAATATAAATCAATGATGGCAGAATATATCTGCATTGTTGCTACTCCTATTATAACAGCAACGGTGCAACCTTGATAATATAAAAAAATTCTGAAGTTACTCAACGACACCCACCCCTATCTCTAAATATGTGGAAACACACTTCCCACAATCATAAATTTGCACCTCACAGGTTAGGAGAGCAGTAGTCGAATTTCTAAAGTTTGTCCTGACCATATTTATGATTATGAAGATTCACTATTCACTATATATAAGAATAAGGAAAATGATGTAACTGTAACCAAAAAAAAGCAGAAATCATGTTCAATTTCGAACAAGTACATTATCTAGCCCCACATTGAATTATTATTGTGGTAATTACTATTGACTTTTTACCGGTAGAGAAAATTTTATGGTTCAGCTGAGGTGCTTGTGCATTTTGGGTACTATAATAAAATAAATTTATGTTAGAATATTTGAAGTACTAACAGAACAGAGACAGTAACTATGTATCAATATCATGTATGGGAAATTTTTAACTATGTGTCAATATCAAACTTTGTTGGTATTCCTATGTGGAAAATTGTTGAATCATCATGCATTATTGTGGCAATTGATAGAGGAGATGTACTGTTATAAGGTTTTATTGTATATACACTGAATTTTATAAGGGTATGAAAAGGATGTGAATTATAACAATTATTGATTACCAAACTAACAAAAGACATTTTAAAGATAAAATTCACTTAATCTATCATTGCACGAACGTGGTTTTTAGCTTAATGACATTAGTGGTTGTAGTGATTAGTGTACCTTGATTTAAAATAGTTCCCTTGTTTAAATTATGCCCTTTCAATTCTAAAATTGTTGTCTTTTTCTCTTTCCCAGAGTTAAAAGAAAAGGTGACATTTGACTAAAAATTTTATTGTACGATTGTGAAATCAGGAAAATTACAAGTTATCAGACTTTTGATGTAATTTACGTACGCACGTTTATTGAAAGGTAAATTAGTTTATGTTAAGGAACAGTCAGATTTACCATCAAAATATAAAATGATGAGAATATTATACGGTAAATGGAGTAGAGATTTTTCCCCATCCTATTTTAGCACTATATTTGAAAATCTAACAAAAGGATTAGCATTTCATGAGGATTATTACCGTTAAAGAAATAAATTATGGTCTAGGTTTTGCCTATTTAATATCCTTACATCTTTTTGTTATTGTAACAACAAGGTTATTATTCGATGACCCAATGCAGGTTACTTATTTAATATACCTTATTTAAACCCAACGGTAATTATAATTTAATCGCCCAACAACAAGGTTATTATGGATTTCCAAACACACTTAACAAATTTAATTCTTCTCCTACACTCTGCTAATTCTCGAAAAAGAATTTATCTAATGATTTTCCAAATTAGACCTAGAATTATCATCAATATATTACTACTAGTCATTTCCAGCAAAAATATGAATCGATTTTTGTTATCTTTTTCCCCTCCCTTCTCCAATACTTCCTCGTATCAAATTATTTGTCATAGTTCTCTTTTACACGCCATCAATAAAATATTATTTAGATGGAAATTTTGACTATTTTATCTTTATTTATATTTTATTGGTATTTGAACAATCATACCATCCTTCCTTGATTAAGGTATTTGTAGTCTTCAAGAACAATTACTGCCAATAGGGGTGTTAATAAATATTTAAAAATCGACTAAACCGACCGAATTGTACCACACCAAACCGATTTTTAGGTTTCTATTAATAAAATCGTAGTTTTTTTAATATAAATCTATTAATAATTTTGTATGCTAAAAACATATTTATATATTAAATTTAAAAATAATGTTTTCTTAATTCATCACCTTTTAAACTGTAAAAATGTCTAGTGAGTTTTAATACATCCTATAAAAGTAAGTATGTTATCACATTTGACTTCTACTAGTGAAATTTATATGTCATTTGAAAAAATGCTGAAAAGTTACCGAACCGTACTGGTATCGAAGAGAAACCGACATGATTGGGATGATTTCGAAACGTCTATTTTAGTTTACATACATAAATAACCGAATAATCGGTATGTTATAAATTTTACGGAAAAGGGTCATATATGCCAATGAACTATGTGAATTAGAGCAGATACACCCGTCGTTAATAGTTTGGCACAGATATGCCCAATCCGTCCAATACTTGTTCATTTATGCCCTTAGTTTAACGGAACTACTATTTTGTTTTTCTTAAATAGTAATTAATAACCGGACCTAACTAAAATCTGCTGACCCGACCGTTAGGACACGACCCATCCTTATTTCACTGATATTTTTTGATATGTTATTTTTGTTTGATTAAGAAACTGTGTGATAATCATATTTATTTATTTGAGTAATTTGATAATCCATTTTTTATACATCAATTCGGAAAGTAATCCTACTAAAAGTACTACTAATTGATATTTATTTATTATTGGAAAAGAAGCACCATTGCTTCTTCAATCATTTTATATTCTATTTTTATTTTTTTCGATGATGCTTGTTATGAAATAATATTTGTTATGAAATAATTATTTGATAAAATTGGAAAAGAAGCACCATTGTTTTAATAATTTATTAATTATTTCATATCAAATTTGTAATGCAAAAAATAATCCAATAAACTAATAATCATTCATATGATGATCACTTATCTAAACAAAAAAACGGATCCATCAGATTAAGTTATGGTGAATATGAAGTTATTCGTATTCGTATTAGTGAAAAATACAAATAGATTGTGGGAAAAATAAAAATAGATGGTAGAATGATTGAAGAAAGCATAAACTAATTCAAATATTATATTATTAAAATTATAAATAAATATCAATTACTACGTTTAGTAGAATTACTTCCCGAAATGATGTATAACAACAAAAAATCGATTATCAAATTAGTCAAATAAATAAGTATGATTATAACACAATTTCTCAATCAAACAAAAATAAAATATCTTTGAAATACGGTTGGGTCGGTTCCTAGCGAATCGGATCAACAGATTTTAGTTGGGTCCGGTTATTAATAATTTAAGAAGATAAAATAGTAATTCCGTTAAACTAAGGGCATGAATGAGAAAGTATTCGACGGATTGGGCATATCTGTGCCAAACTATTAATGATGGGCATATCTGTCCTAATACGCATAGTTCACTGGTATATATGGCTTTTTTCCATCAATTTTATTAAAAAAAAACTGATCGAATCAAACTATTGACACTTCTAACTTCTAAGGGTAAAATAAAAAAAAATTATCCTGAATTTTTAAAATGATAAATACTTTTAAAAAAATCATGATAAATAATTTTAGACGGAGGGAGGATGTAATTACTCTCTCCGGTCCAAAATAAGTAATTTTTTGACTTTTTTTGGTAGAAAATAGGTGATTTTTTTATATTTCAAGAATGAATTAATTATTTTTTTTCTTACATTGTCCTTGAAGTAAATAGTATTGGAATATGTGTTAGGAATGTTTATGTTTGATAGTAAAGGTTAATATGATCAATTACATTGTTAATTAATACTAAAAGATGAATTTTTTAATTTGTGTAAAAATATTTAAAAAAATTACTTATTTTGGACGGAAGGCGTAATATTATTATTATAGAATTTAAAGGAAGGAAAACCAAACCATCCAGGTCCCTTCTTATTTAAGCGCCATAATATTGCTGGTATATCTTGCCGGCTCGCCAAACAACATCGAAATCTCTCTGAAATTGCTTATCAGTTTATCCTCCCCCTCTCCTCCCCCTACCCCTATCCTCCTACTTACTACTACTTCCCATTAACTCCATTTTCAATTTTATATAGCTTTCCAATTTCCAATACTCTATCTCACATCATTCTCTTATTATTTCAATTCAAATCTTTTTTTTAAAAAAAAGAAAAAGAGAGAAAGGAAAAGCTCAAAAGAAAAAGTAGAGAAATATGAGTCATAGAAAAGTCTATGACTCACAGTACAAAAACCTAGTTACTCGTGTCGTCGTGGTATATTTCTCAAATTGCTCCGCAATTTCTCTGTCTCCTTCTCTCTTTCCATGTGAAGAAATCACCGATACAGAAACCTGAAAAAACAGAGACTCGATAATGAAGGCAAATAGTGCTAAGCTTATAGTTTTTCACCCTTCTCTTCACAAACAAGGATCAGGAACAGTAATCACTGCTTCTCCTCGTATTTGGTTTCTCGTTTTCCTTTCCTTTTTCACTTTCGCTTTTGCACTTACTTTCTTCACCGCTAAGGAAACATTACCCAGTTCCAAAACCAGCTCCGTTACATCTGCCGTTAACTCTCCGTTACCGGCAACTGTATTCGACGCGCTCCTTCACTATGCTTCAGTAAACTCTTCCACAGTCTCATCTCGCATGTCGGCGGTGGAGCTGAACGCAATCGCCGCCGTCCTCCGCGGCTGCCAAAAACCTTGTAATTTCCTCGTTTTTGGGCTCACACACGAAACACTTCTCTGGCATTCGCTCAACCACAACGGGCGCACTGTTTTTGTCGATGAAAGTGCTTATTTCGTCTCTAAATTAGAAGAAAAACACCCGGGGATCGAAGCTTACGATGTTCAGTTCACGACAAAAGTAAGTGAATTGCACGATTTGTTGGATTATACAAAAGAGCAGCTCAAAGGTGAGTGTAGGCCCGTACAGAATCTTTTATTTTCTGATTGCAAATTGGGCATAAATGACTTGCCAAATCACATATACGATGTGGCGTGGGACGTGATTTTAATAGATGGGCCACGTGGGTTTTCCTCGTCGGCGCCGGGAAGGATGACGGCGATATACACTGCCGGTGTATTTGCTCGGAGCAAAAAAGGTAGTGCAAGTAAAACGCACGTGTTTGTTCACGAAATTGATAGAGAAGTCGAGAAAATTTGCAGTGAAGAGTTTTTATGCGGTGAGAATTTGGTTGAAACGAAGGAATTGTTGGGGCATTTTATTGTGGACAAAATGGAGGCTAATAGGTTTGAATTCTGTTCAAATTTTGACCCTTCTTTATCTCCTTCAAAATCATCATCTTCTTCAAGTGTTTGAGAGAACAAAAATCTCAAAGAAGATATTATTTTCTTTTTTTATTATATCACGTTTATAGATATGAGTGATGTGTAATATTCCATAGGTTCCAAGTGTGAAATATTTTAGAACCTAAAGCAATGGTGAAACCAAGTATTGCTTTGCAAATTATTGCTGTCTTCTTCTTTAGATTTGTTATATTATGAATTTAACGAACTTTGTGGAGTATTTGCTGAAAATGACGCTAGCTATTTTCTTGTTAAACGAAATTGGTAAAGAATTTTTTGCTATATCTAATAATCCCAATTTCTCTAATGAGTGTCACAACTCAAAATTATTTTCTTGTTTTTGGCTAAAAGATTGCGTCAACTTTTTCATAACGTAATTTCTTGTGATCTACCCTTTTGGAGCTCATGTGAGAGATCTTTTGACCTTTTATTTTAGGATTTTTAAACCAAGTCTTGTATGTTTGATGTTTGGACTAGGCATCGTAATGTCAGTTGTTTAGGTTTTTTATTATTAATCCCAAAAAGGAATTTGGGATTGTTGCCCAATATTCAGATAAATTTTAGGCTCTACAATTCGGAACGGATTTCATTTAAATAATGATAAATTTAATTTTGTAACATTAATTATTAATGGTGTCCAAATCAAATGAAACACATAATTAAGACATGACAAGTGTAATTTGTTCCTTTTTTAAGGAGTTGATTCAATCATAAACACCTCTTCTTTTGAGGAGTTGAAAACAAAGTTGACTAAATATTTCAAAATAGAATATGCTAAATTACGAGATTTTTAGATTTAAAATTTAAAACATTGTAATTGTAATCCAAAAATCTAATTTTGAAGTTAAGTATGATTTGAAATGAAATCAGGAGTGGACACTTGTGTTTGAACTTTGGATGACACGTCGGTGATTTAATTTCGAATATTTGAAACTGAGTTTTAATTGCTCTAAATTATCAAACGTTGACCACGCGCACGGAGCAAACGTTATTCTAACCCGAATCAGATTGTGCGACGCGTGTGTATAATGAAGTCTAAGAGTGCGTGAGATAATAAAAGTGTCAGCGGAATTCACGTGGGCGTCAGTCCAGAATAACAGTGGGCCTACAGTTGTACATAGGAGGGTCCACGGGCTCAGTCTTCTTTTATGGGGATCACGTGCCTCACGTGACAAAAGTCTTAAACGCTAAACGGGCTTTACGGCGGTAAACGTGTCGGTGAGGTAAAGCACTGCAGTCTCGCTCTGACCCTTACAATGGATTACCACGTCATTTCATCAAACAACAAAGAATCTGCACGGAGAAGATTTGGCACCTTCTTCATTTTTATTGGGCCTATTCGATAATCCATAATTTTGTTCTATGTCCTAACTTGTTTGGCCCACCTAACAATTAACCGAACGGTCCACATATCACATTGCTATTAGTACATTAAGAATTAACTCAAATCTATTAAATATATAATTAATATATAATCTATGCATACCGGTTAGAAAAAATAAACATTAAATTTATAGCCTGCTATTTGTTTAACAATCCCTTTATACATTAAGAACATGTTACATATTTGGCCGATCGACCAAAATAACTACACTTGCTAGCCAATTAATATATAAAAGATATTCATTCTGCTAGTAATTATTTTTAATGTGCAGTTTTCCCTACATTTTTTTGGATATGATAAATAGGGGAGCAAGTAGAGGCGGATCTAGAATTTAACTCTATGGATTCAGACTTTAAAAGTCTTAATATTAATCCCGTTATATTTTTAACATTATGAGTTCATATTCACTCGTTACAATTTTAATAAATTTTTATACAAATTTATCCACCGCATAAAAAATTATGAATCCCTACATCCGCCCATCGGAGCAAGGAAGACCACTTGGAGACTAATGATCAAGAAGTTACGTATACTTCAATTATTGATACTGTAGTTAGAAATATGACTCTCTTTGTTAATGTGTTATACCCTCCGGTATAGCACATTATAATTATGGACCAAAAGAATGGGAACCAATGGTTTTAGAATTGACTTGAAATGTCACGGTGGGAAGTGGGAATGGTTCCCATCTATGAGCCCATTGACAGGAGTGATATTTATATAAGGTAGAAAATTAATCAAGCAAGGCTGTAACATCAAACCTTAAGAACTATGGGTTGTGATTCCACGTATGCCCATAAATTCATAGGCAGAGTATATAGACAGACACTTAAACTATCAAAGAAAGTTCACTTGAACACCTCAACCAAGCCATATTCCACCGAAACACTTTTACTATACTTTTACTGCACCAGTTTAACATAAAATACTAACATGGAAAAAAGATTATAGTTCACGGCTCTTAGACGCGTTATTGGATCTGATTTAATATTTTCCTTTTCTTTTTATATTCTTCCTCCCAAAAGTTCATCACCATGGTCTGTGGCATATTGCTACAACTCCTCCGCCACCATTCCCATCCCTCTCTCTCCTTCACCACTATTCCCCTTCCTCCTTCACTGTCATGAAGAAAAATAGGACGAAAGCCTTCCAAATATTGTAGGAATTTCGATGGTTTGATAATGACATAATTTATGTGTTGAAGCTTTTTACAAAATAAAATACATAAAAAGATAAAATTGTTGGCCCCTCCATTTATGTTGCTCTGTTCGATGATGAATTTGGGTAACATCAGTTTGAAATTCTTGTTACCCGGTTCTTCAAAAATTCTAAGCTTTAAGAAAAATTAGAAATTACATATTATTGCTGATAATATCAGTTAAAGATTAAAGTTGAAACTTAAAAGTTCTATAAACACCCACTCGAGTTCGAAGCTTTAAATTTAGAATTGAAGAATTTGGAGATTATCTTATTGTGTTTTCATTCCCACTTGATTTGTTCTTGAATTTCATAAATGTGGGTTGGTTGATTTTGACCCAGAGATAGTTTGTGGTTATTGGAGTTTCTATGGACAATTTTGTTCTTGAATTTCAATTCAGATCTGGGTTTTTATTCCACATGTTTAGGCGGTGGCTTTCTTGAGGAGAAGTAAGAAATGGGTCCGGCTATCAGTGATGGACTTTTGCAGAAGGGCCATGAAAATGTATAATGTGATAGATGGACTTAAGCAAAAAACAATTGTAAAAGAGAAAGAAAACAAGAAAATAGAAAAAAGAAATGATTCTTCTTCCATTTTTTTTCCTTTTGCTGACTTGTCTCTTTATTAGTGGTGTTAAATTTCATGTCAGTGGCAAGTAGTATTCACAAACTTTGCGTTGCTTAGAGTTGTCAAAATTGTGTTTAAGTGGAACCGTGAAAACATAGTTGAAGTGTTAAAATAAAATATAGCTAAGTTGAGGTGTCCATAAATTTTGAGGGGCCGCATATGGGTTTGGCCAATTCATTAATATTCATACACCTTGCGTAGTTACGTACTTCGGAAACATAAGTGGTTAATAGGTATAAGCACTTGAAATATTGAATAAATCTAGATAGAATATTGCTGTACCATGGTTATAGTGCACATGTTACATTAGTATATTAGTGAGGTGGTCCGGTCTAATCGAAGTCACTGATTCGCATGGAGTACGAGATTAGAGCTGGTCCATTGTAGATGGTTCAAAATGACATTGGCTAGTAGAGGCATGGTTCGAAATGACAACGACTTGTAGTTGGCGAAAAATTAAAAAGATTGAGTTCGAAAACTCAATTTTTAGCAACTTCATACAAACCTACACAATTGAGGCTCTCAAATAGTTGGAGTCATATTCCTTTGTATTTTGGAGCATTACACCAAATACCACTTGTTTTTCACTTTGTAAAACAATTTTATAAAGAATCTGCTCCGCATAATGCGACTTTTCGTATGTAGTGAAGAGAACTTTACATAATATTGCCGCCTACTTCGTGTGGTTTGCAATGAAGTCCAACTACCATGACCACAAATAATTGTCACTTGCCATGTAACAATCACAAACTAGATATATAAACGCTCATTTAGGAGTGCGCTGTGCTTTTGAAAAATAAGCAAAGTGATTAAGCGAGAAATAATTAATACTTCTCTAAATAGTTGGTGAAAATGTTCTCAGCTTGTGGAGATTTGAGAAAAATTCTTTTTATTTTTGCACAAACTAGAAGCATTTAGAAGTAGTTAAGTTTATTTAGATTCCATTTAAAAGAATATTTTGTTAATCACAAAAAAAATGTAGTGTTTATTGTTTGAGGTTTATTTACCCTTGAAATGGATAACAATTGAATTTATACGCAGTTTTAAAGATATGTGATTAATTTAACATAAATAATCAAAAACATTAATTAAGTAAATGAGTTAAGGATATTATAAATAATCAAACCAGTCGTGACGTTATGGCTTAGCTTGAACTGGATTGGGTGATAATTTCTGCCTTCGGTTAAGTCTTGGGTCCGAGACCAATCGAAAACATAGAACAAAAATAAAGTAGATATGAAAAAGCAACCTAGATTCCTTGAAGATATATATATATATATATATATATATATAT
>MU762095.1:2292-14732 GCA_026770625.1 Nicotiana glauca | reverse complement strand
CAAAAAGAGCATAGAGGTATGTGGGGGTAGGTACAGGCTGCTCAGGTTCTGAGAAGCCATAGTCTCCGGTGAAACAAGGTCGGAGACCGGTGAAATAGGGCTAGGGTTTCGGAGAGTCTTGAGAGGATTTTGAGAGACGAAGGGGATATTAGGGCGGCTGTTTGGTTAGAATGATTAGGGTTAGGGGGGGTCGTTGGTTTAATTAAGGAAGGATAGACGGGGGCCGCTGATTAAAACAATCAACGGCCCTAATTTGATATAGGATCCGGGCGGGTTAGAAATAGGGTCAGGGGTCGGGTAATTGGGTCGTATAATTGGGTTCAGTTTGGGCTGGGATTTGGGTTTAATTTGGGCTATAATTGAGAGTAAATGGGCTACAATTTAAATAGTCAATTTTCCTCATTTTGAATTTATAAAAATAGTAAATGATGTTAAAAAATCAAATTAAAAATACTAATGTAATAAACAATATGTAAGTATTAATTTAAAAATATTGGGAATGATTTTGTGATTGAAAATGCCATTAAATCGAGAAATAGGCTAAAATTGTAATTTCATGCAATTTTAGTTTTAAAAATACCAAATGGACTTGTAAAATTATATAAAAATTATGTAAATTATATTTTTGTATAAATGTGAGAATAAAATAAATTATTCACCAAAATGATAAGTTTTGGGAATAATTATTGGATTTTATAGTGCAAAATAGGCCATAAATTGGTTTTAAAAATCTTTAAAAATTTGGAAAAAATAACAAAACCTTTGAGGATGCTTGAATATGCATATACGTGATATTTTGAAAGTATTTTGAGTATAAAAATACATAGGAAAAAATTGGGTATCAACACCCGTTCCATATCTATCATCAATTACCTTCAAATCTCTGTCAAAACCCCCAAATCCTTGAAACCCTAGGCGCCACCACCACCGTGCACGGCGGCGCCACCACCAAATGAAACCAATCTTATACCACACACTCTCCTCATGTCCCTCTTCTCGAATCCTTGGCTATCTTCTTCTGAATCGTCTTGTATGGCATCGAATTTCAAATCCAAGAAGCGGCAGAACCCTAGGACCTCATAGGTGAGTTTTCTTTGTTCGTCTTCATTTGTTTCTCTTTCATGACCATTATTTATTCAAGAATTAATCAATCTAGGTTTTGTTTTTCTTTTTGTTTGACATTCCGCCTAGAATCAGTAGTCAAATCTATTTTGTCTGTTCTTATTTGTTTATCTTAATGTGTGTTTGAATTTTAATTCACTGATAATGATTAGCATGAATCTATTCTGTAAATTTTGTTATTAGTGCTATAGGCTTGGTTTAAGTACTTGGTTTTTAAATCAGTAAGTTCTTCCTTCTCAATCGATTGTTTTTTATTTATTTTTCTTGTTGGGTGATTCTGTCTTTGCATCGATTTTGATTCTTAGTTCAGTTTTTTCTTTTGATTGATTTGTTTTTACTAGTTAATCCATGTTCAGTGCTTGATCTTTATTTTCATTGATTAGTTTGGTTGAATTTAATTTTTGTCCTATTTATATTTTTAGTGTTCTTAGTTAATTCAGTTTGAATCCAGGGTTTTTAGAATTCAGGTTTTGTTAATGGTTCTTTGTAATTCTTTGGTTGATTATTAATTTGGTTTAATTGATAGTTTGATAATAGTATGAACTAGGATTAATCTTCAATTTTAGAGTTTCTGAATTGTTTTGGTTATAGCTGAGTTTGTTAATTGACCATGATTTAGTCAAAGGGATGGGTTAATTTTGGCCTAGGTTAGTAATTTTCAGAAGTCAAAGGGGTATTATGGGTAATCAAATAGGGGAATCTGCAGTAACAGATTAGAAACACCCTAGACTCTTCTAGAATAGGGCCTTAGTGTAAGGTTCAACATTTTTAATATCGTAACTTGAGAAACAAGTCAAGAAAGTAGGACTAATAAGTAAATTCTGAAAATAAAAAGGGGGGGGGGGGGGGGGGGAGGGGAATGGGTGAAGAATTCTAGAACCTTCCAGCCCCTTTGCTGCCTATAAAAGGCATGCCTAATGCCTTCATTTGCAAGTTTAGAATCTCTGAAAATTCCCCAAAATTTCCAGCTTTTAATTTCCCCCCAAAATCCATTTATGAAGATCTGAGTCTGAAAATTTGAATTTCAAAATCTAAGGAAGTTCAAAATCTGCATTCCTATAGTTCAAACCTTCTTTTAGATCTTAATTTCGGCAAAAAATCCAAAAACATACAAAATACAGTAGAAAACCCAAAAAACACACCGTTACATTGCATTATATAAGATGATTCTCCTCTCTTCTAGTTGCTGAAGTTTTCAAAGGTTTCCTAATTCATTTTCAAGTAAATTTGAGGTCAAACAAGTGTGTTTTGGTTGATTTGTTGTTGGCCATTCCCTGTTACTCCTTCCTGGGTATTGTGGCTTGATTTAGGTTGAAAATTGGCCTTGTGTGAGCTGTGTTATTGCTGATCTCGTTGCTGTGATTTGCTGAACTGTTGCTGATCTTATTTCCTTCTTACTTTGCTCAATTCCAGGTACACTGTTGTCTCTCATAATCTGAAGTTTCACTCAATGTATGTGAACAACTTTGAAATCAAAATGAGGAAGAATTGCTAATTATTACGTGAATCTGTCTCTGTATTTCATTACTAGTTAGAAATTGCTTTGTAATTAAATTGGACAAACTTTGGACTGTATAATTTGGACTGTTTTGAAGTTAATTTGGACTGTTATGAAGCTAGGAATCTGTTGTTCATTCAGCAGCCTAGTATAGTTTATTTAGTGGTTTAGTTAGATTGAATCTCATCTCCTATTTGTAATCCAATAAGACTGAATATGTATAAGTGCTAGGAATCGATTTGTCAATCTTATTGTACATAATCAGTTTAAACTCCAGGTGTTTGTTCAATAATAGTGGCTTCAACATGTTCAACAAATTTTCAGCATTAAATTAGTTATGATTTCAGCATTAAATTCTCAGCATGTTCAAATTTTCAGGAATTAGTTATGATTTCAGCATTAAATTTTCATTTCAAATCTATAAAGTTAAGAACATGTGAATCAAACCCACACGACTATCAAATTGGGATTGAATGCTAATTCTTTAAGTTGAGTCGAAATTGATAAACAGTTCCTCCTTGCTAAAAATAGCATGAGGCAGTTGGTTATATCTGCAATGATAATGAATGGCCCAAATAATTAAACCAGGCTGTTAAGAGGCCCAAACACGATAATTGCTGAAAATTGGCTTATATAAATCAATTTTCTATGCAACTAAACCCTGGGCCAACTCTCAGAAGTCCAATGCAGGCCACTCTCTCACAAACTGTTATTTCCATAAGCCTGGGCCAACCTTTCAAGGCCCTGACGTGCTGGAGGCTAAAAATTCCTTTAAAATCATTAGGATTAATTTGTAAATTTGGGTTCTCGAGTTAAGTAGCGGGTTTAAATTAATAAGTTTATCCCTTTTGTTTGAATCCGGACTTGAACTTGGGGGCCCGAATTTTATAATTTTAATTAACTAAGGTTCTTTAGAGACAAATTAAATAGAAAATCATAGTTTGCTTTAGGATCCCCTTTAAATAATAAAATGAGATGAGCCTCGCCAAACAAAAAATACATAAATTGCGGGGCCCTCATTAAATGCTCATATTAAAATACTTAGAATTCGGGGCGTGCCGTTTAGCGAATTTCATGGCCCTCCGCAAAGATAATAACCCGTTAGTCGCTTTAGGCGCGCTTTTTAATAATTCTACCTTCTTAAATATGGGTGTGCATTTCATGCAACCCAAATCCAAATCTCAAAACGTTGAATAAGAATGTGTCGAGGATCCGGGTGCATTTCATGTGACGTGATCCAAAAACACGTTTTTAAACGACGTTCACTTTCTTAAAATTTTAACTAAAAGCGGTTAAATAAATCTAAAATTGCACTATAGGTTTGAACATGTATAAAAATCATATTTCAGTCATTTATAATAATTTAAGTGACCGTGCTAGAACCACGGGATCCGGGGGGGCCTAACACTTTCCCTCGGGTCAACAGAATTCCTTATTCAGAATTTCTGGTTCACAGACTCCAATTGGGAAGTCGAAATTTTCCTCGATTTGGGATTCAAGTTAAACCGGTGACTTGGGACACCAAAAGCCCATCCTATCCCAAGTGGCAACTCTAAAAATAAATAAATAATCCCATTTCGAATAATGTCACTTTAAATGAAAAAACTCCCTTATATATATATCCTTCGTGGTAGGTGTGTAAAAAAGGAGGTGTGGCAGTCGCCGGCTTCAATTCCGATCTATGCAGTCATGTCTTTATTTCGTTTGATCCACCGACAAAATAGGGGTATATGTTACCCCAGTTTCACCCGAAGGTTAACTCAGAAGTAATACGTCTACTAATTTACAAAATGGAACAATAAATGAAGTGCTCGGTTACGAGGAGTGAGGACGGTTTTATTGATAAACATCTCTACCACCGACTAACTGGTTGATGGTTCAAAGAAATTATTGTGAAAATTCTTAGAAGTGCACTTTCTTGCAAATACGAGTATTGAAAAAAGGTATACCTAATTATTAGGGTACATAAACAACATATCTAATGTCCACCAATAAGCACTTTCCATAGCACGCCAAAATCATGTTGTTGTATTTCCTCAACCCGAAAAACGCACAAGCTCCATTGATTATTTTTTTTTAATGGTTTTTCACTCAGTTTTTGGTATTCGTTTGAGACCCTGATTAATGTGCAGTCGAGTTCCCTACCAGAATCCTTTTTATTTTCCTGGCTCGAACTCGAGACTCTTCTCTTGACTCGAACTCGTAACTTCTAGTTAAGCGTGGAGGATTATATAAGTTTTATCACAACCCTTGATTGTAAGGTCCATTGCCTTAGCATTAACGCACTGTTGCTATGTTAACAACATACTATTATTTTCCTTATTCAGTGTTCAAAAGAAATTTACATAATGAGTTTTCAGAAGAAAGCAAAAGGCACTAAAACAAAGGCTAGGCTTTCAATACAACTTGGTATGTTTTGACAAAGCAGAGTACGAAATCAAATGTCTTTCTGCTCTAGGTGATCTATAGGGGCTAAATTTCGGATTTTTACAAGGTATCATACTATAACTCTTCTGGAATGGACACAATCTAATTTGCCTCCTAAATACTATACACTCAAGTATGGATCTCTGATTAGGAAGGCCAAAAATGCAATTTTTCTCAACACTAAGTATTCCCTTCTTGATCAACTCCCTACATAATGGCCCAACTTTTGTAAAATAATTATATGATAAAGTAAAATTCACTAAATTTGTTAGTGAACAGACCGCCTCAGGAACTTGTCCATAAAGTAAATTTCCAGCAAAATTCAACTGTTCCACACTTTCCAAACACCCTAAAGAACATGGCAATGGACCAGTTAACATGTTATATCCAACATCAATCACAATTGCTTTTTTTAAAAGTCCTAATTCATAGGGAATGCAACCAGTAAGCAAGTTGTTCAAGAACAATATTTCCAATAAATTTGGAGCCTGTCCAATGCTACGTGGAATTGGACCGATGAATTTGTTGTTGGCTAAGGTTAAATAAAGAGCAGGAGTAGATCCAAGGTTGTCAGGAAGTTTTTGTATGAAGTTATTGTTGTTAAGAAAAAATGCATCAAGATTCTGTGTGAAAATCTGAGGCGGGATTATTCCAGTGAAGAGATTATAACGAATATCTAAGAAAGTTAGAGTCTTGATATTGAGAACTGACAAAGGGAATGTACCAATGAATTTGTTGTTACTAAGATCAAGCTCGTAGAGATATGGAAGTTGAGTAATTTTTGAAGAAATTATGCCAGAGAAATTGTTGCTATTTGCATGGAATATGGCTAAATCAGGAAGTTGATCGATAAATCCATCTAAAGTTGGAGCTGTGAGTTGAAATCCATTGAAATCTATAGAAGCAAGAGAAATGGCTGAGGTATTATAAGGTGGATTATCACAGTAAAATCCTTTGTAACTGCAGATATTAGGGCTTGTCCAAGATTGAGTGACACCTAAAGGATCAAGAGTGATTGTGTTCTTGAAATTTTGAATTATTGGGAATATTAAAGCAAGTTTTTGGTCTAAGAAGGTTAAATTTGGTGCTGGTAAAGGTGGTAGTAATTGGCCAGTACAATTTCTCAAAATTGAAAAAATTATGAAGAAATAAAAGATCATCATGAAACTGGAAAAAAATTGTTTTTGGTCTAAGAATGTGATGAGAAGAAATGGTTGATGATCATTTTCTTTTATAGCATAAACATTCATGATATCCTTTTGGTAGGTGAAGTCTTGAAAAGATAGACTCATAATTTCATATTGTAGTGGGAAATTGGAAGCTTTGAATTGAGAGTTCCATTTAGCAGAGAATGGATTGTGTGTATTTCATTTGATATATAAAAAAAATAGTTAGAACTTTATTGGAAAATGGAAAGTAAAGAAGAGATTCCGAAAGTTCATGTGAATGCTGGCTAAATGGGGTTTAAAAATGTTCAAAGTGGCGCACCTCTCTGGCCATAAACCAAAAGCAATCATGAGATTTCATTGAAAAATCAGCGAGAAGTCAAATGTAACGTTTTTATAATCACATAAATATTTTTTAATTTTTTAAAATTTGTTTAAGATCACAAATTATAAAAATGTTCTAGAATTACTCATTAAATATTTTCTTGTTTGAACTATGTAAAACGTGTAGAAATTTAAAATGAATTAAGACGTTACATTCTCTTATTATAGCACTGTAACATAATTTTATATAATTTCGTGTTAGCAATAACAGTGTTCAATAGTGAAGGGAGGCTAACGTGCACTGATGATGGTGAGAAAACGCAAAAACACAGCTCCGGTGACGACCACTGTAACACCGGCGACCTCAGGGATGAACTCATTCACTCCATTAATGTTTGGAAGTTTTTTACCTACTCGATTCCAACCAATTCGAGAGGAAAATGAGTTGAACGAGGAAGATGAATGCAACAGTAATCAATGGAACAGTACAAAGGAAGTGAAGGAGAAGGAAAGCCAAAAGGGCAAAGACAAATTGCCAACTAGTCCGCGAAGGCTTCAATTCTCGGAAGCTGGATCCTCAACTCTACCTTCACCAGATCTAGAACAAGCAGCAGCAGCTAGAGCTGGAATAGATAAGGAAGGACATGCAAAAGAACTCAGGCAGCAAAACCGCAACTCTCATATGGGAATGAAGCTGGAATATGTGCTGCCAAGTCATAGAGATGGTAAAATTGTCATTCTAATTGTGGAAGAAGATGTAAATATGTTGAATGAATACTGGGCGACAATTCTAATAGGGTATGTGCTGGGGGATGCTCCATATGAGAAATCTATGGAATCCTATGTTGAATATATATGGGACTTTGTCACCAAGCACCAAATTTTATATCATAAGGATGGCTACTTTGTATTTCAATTTGCAACAATTGAGGAAAGTGATCCAGTAATGCAAGCAGGACCTTATTCGTATCATAGTAAACCACTTATTCTGCAGAACAGGGAAATGGATTTCCAATTTGACCCTAAATGCATTACCACAATTCCTTTGTGGATTCATTTTCCAAGTCTGCCTGCTGGCTATTGGTCTGCTGACGCATTGAGCAAAATGGCAAGTGCTGTAGGATTGCCAATGTACACTGACAAATTCACAGCTAAACTGAACAAAATTTCCTATGCCAGAGTACTAGTGAAGGTAGACATTACCAAGCCTTTGGTGGAGAGTATTGAGATTGAAACCCCTACTGGAACATGGCAACAGGAAATCTTGTATGAATGGAGACCAAAGTTTTGTAGTGAACGTGTGCATTTTGGCCATGATAAATTTGAGTGATGGAAAGCCAATCATAAGAATCCTGAAGATGAAGAATTTCAAATTCCTAAAAGAAGAAATTGGAACAGAAGGAAAAGGGTAGTTTAAGAATGGATACCAAAAGGCCAGCAAAAACAAGGAGAAGTGATAGAAGAACAATCTTCAAATGAAGCATACATGGGAAACTTAGTAACAACTGGACAAGAAGCTGATCAAAACATGCAGATGGCAAGCAGACATGAAAGAAGTAGAGTACAGAATAAGCCAATTATGCAGATTGTAGAAGCTAGCACCTCAAATAGATTTACAATGCTGGATGAGTGTGGGCAAAGTTTTGTACAGGGAGAAGCATTGCTGGCTGAGCCTATACAACAACCACCATGATCATTAGTACATGGAACATAAGAGGGCTTAACAAGCCCTATAAGCACAAGGAGTTAAGAAACTTTCTGCAAAAGAATAAAATAGACATCATTGGATGTCTAGAGACTAGGGTTAAAGAAAAGAAGGAAAAAAATATACTGCAAAAGGTAGCAAAGAATTGGAGTTACTGCTGCAATTATTCTAAGGCTGAAAATGGAAGAATATGGTTTCTATGGAGGACATCTTTGACTGTTAACATAATTCACATCCATGAGCAATTTATCCAATGCTTAGTGGATGTTCCAATGAATAGTAGTCAGATAATTGTGACAATGGTCTATGCTAGAAATAAGGCACATGAGAGGGCAGTACAATGGCATGACCTGCAATAGGTAGGAGGGCAAGTTCAAATTCCTTGGCTTATATGTGGAGATTTTAATAATGTTCTAACCATAGATGATAGGTTAGGACAACCAGTGACTGCTAGTGAGATAAAGGAGTATAACCAATGTATTAGCAACATACAACTGACCCCATTGAGAACAAAGGGATGTTTTTTTTACATGGTGTAACAAACAAGATGCACATGCTAAAGTATATAGCAAGATTGACTGGGCTTTTGGAAATTTCAAATGGATGAAGGACTATGGACATGTGGAAGTAGATTGCTTGGAACCAGGAGTGCCTGATCATTCTCCTATCTTAGTTCAAATCTGGGAAAGGAAAACCATCTACCCCAAGCCATTCAAACTTTACATGGTCACAATGGATCATAAGGAATTCAGGCTCATGGTGGACAGAATATGGAAGCAGCAGAATGAGATGGATCCTATGACAAGTATCTGGAAAAAGTTACATAAGCTAAAAAATGAAGCTAAAGGTCTGAATAAGGAGATGGCAAAGTATGAGCAAAGGTTGACACAAATAAGGCAACAACTAGAATGCACTCAAGCTAACATGGTACATGATCCTTTCAACCAAGTGCTGATAGAACAGGAAAAGCATGCCATGCATGAATTGGAGAGATAGAGTTTAATAGAGGAGAGAATATTGAGGCAGAAGTCAAGAGTGACATGGATTGACTATGGTGACTTAAATTTGAAGTATTTCTTTGCACAGTTGAAGATTAGAGCAAGCAAGAATAATATAACTGTTGTGTATAATGATACAAGAATGAAGGTTACTGATCCAACTGCTGTGGAACAAGAATTCACACACTTCTTCACTCAACTAATGGGGAAGGCTACTAGGCTAAAATCATGCCCAAATACAAGCTATATTAAAGCAGGAGATTGCTTCAACTTACAACAACAACAGGAACTGATAAAGGAGATCACACATGAGGAAGTGGATGAAGCTGTGAGAGATATGCCAAATGACAAAGCTCCTGGGGTTGATGGCTACCCTATAGAGTTCTTTACAAAGCACTGGATGATAGTGAGGCAAGACATATATGAAGTTGTATCCTTTTTCTTCCAAAATGGTAAAATGAAACCAGCATGGAACTGTACAGCCATCACTCTGATTCCTAAAGTCCCAGCACCAAAAACAGTTAAAGACTACAGGCCTATTGCTTGTTGCACTACTTTGTACAAAATTATTACAAAGATCCTAATAAAAAGACTTAAAAAAGTTATTGAGGTGATCATTGGAAAGTCACAGACTGCTTTTATAGAAGGAAAGAGCATTATAGATAATATCCTGTTTAGCCATGAACTTTTCAAAGGCTATAACAGGAAAGGTCTATCCCCTAGGTGTGTCCTTAGGGTGGATATAAGAAAGGCTTATGACCCATTGGACTGGCATTTCCTTAGATACATGCTCACTGAGTTGGGATTCCCACAGAAATTCATCCATTGGGTAATGGAGTGTGTGTCCACTGTGTCCTACTCTTTAATGCTTAATGGTGGCCTTACAAAGCCATTCAAAGCCCAGAGAGGAATCAAGCAAGGTGATCCAATGTCACATTACCTATTTTGTCATAGCAATGGAATATCTGCAGAGAGAGATGAACCAACTAGCCACCTTAAAGCAGTTTAAATATCACCCAATATGCAAAAAACTGGGGGTGACACATATTTGCTTTACTGATGATTTGATCATGTTTTATAGGGCAGATATAAATTCAGTAAAAATAATGTAGGAAGCTTTCTACAGGTTTTCTACTGCATCTGGATTGCAGGCAAATATAGAAAAAGTTCAATGTATATAGCTGGTGTTCCACAACATATCAAGGAGATGCTACTTAAGATTACATGATTCAATTAAGGGACTATTTCATTTAAATACGTGGGGCTGCCTCTGTCTGCTAAGAAGTTGAATATACACCAATATTTGCCACTGGCGGAAAAGATCACTGAAAGAGTTAACTGCTAGTTTGCTAGGATGCTATCCTACTCTGAAAGATTGCAGCTTATCAAATCTGTACTATTTGGCATTCAAACATATTGGGCACAAATATTCTTATTGTCTAAGAAGATTATGAAGATGATTGAGACTATTTGCAGAACTTTTCTTTGGACTGGATCAAATGCCATTTCAAGAAAAACATTAATAGCTTGGGACAAGATTTGTCAACCAAAAACTGCAGGAGGGCTAAACATCATCAATATGAGGGTATGGAACAAAACTGCAATTATGAAACAACTGTGGGCTTTGACAATGAAGAAGGATGCCTTATGGATTAAATGGACACACAGTTACTATATCAACAATAAAGATATTACAGAAATGAACACACCTAAGATAACAACTTGGGTGATTAGGAAAATCATAGAGGCAAAGAAAGAAGTGATATAGATGAACTCAATGCATGGGAGTGTCACATCAACCTTGGCAGACTTGGTGAAACAGGGCACGTTCCAAATTTAAAAGGCCTATGTCCAGTTAATGCCTCAGCTCCCCAAAGTTAGCTGGAAAAGCATTCATCCACACACACAGATTCATTGTCACGACCTGAATTTCCCACCATCGGGATCGTGATGGCGCCTACTCGTGGTAGCGAGGCAAGCCACTTATTTACCTTTTTATTAATAAACATATATGTCAATAATTTATAGCATCAGTAAGAAATACAGAATTCAATAGTAATAATGATAATAATAATAGCTAAAGTCTAATTTATAAGTCTGAATCAAACGCGGAATAGTCAATAATAGCCTCTACCCAAGATTTGGTGTCACATCACTCACGAACCGCTAAGAATATACTAAGTACAAAGGTCTGAAAGAAACATAAAAGCTTTTTATCCCAAAATGAGGAGGCAATAGTCTAAAAGAGAAAATAAGGAGGAGACGCCGGGCATGCGGACGCCTGCAAGGCAACCTCGGTCTCGTAGAATGGAAGCCTGCTCCTATACTAATGTTGCTGCTACTGCTCCTCAAAACCTGGTCCTGTGCAAAAATGCACAGAAGTGTAGGATCAGCACAACCGACCCCATGTGCTGGTAAGTGTCTAGCCTAACCCCGACGAAGTAGTGACGAGGCTAGACCGGACACCACATAAACCTGTGCAGTTATAAATATACAACGGAAACGAAATACCATACACCTAACAATATGGGAGGGGGTAAACATGCTATGGGGAGATAACAATAGTAACAGTAATCCCGAGAAAAAAACAAACTACATGTCATGACCCGGATTTCCCACCATCGGGAGTCGTGATGGCATCTACTAACGGAGCTAGGCCAGCCAAAACTTTAAACATTCTCTGATAAATCTCAACAATATGAATATACAGAAGATAATTAAATAAGAGCGGAAGACTTTAAGTTTAATAAAAAAAATGTAATTAAGATGCGAAAGTTTAAAACATATCTCTACCCAAAATCTGGTGTCACTAGCTCACAGACTACTAAAGAGTGCTACAAACAAGTCTGAAATATAAATACAAAACGTCTGTCTCGATACAAAGAAAACAAATTAAACATAGAAAAAGGACTCCGGCTTGCGAACGCCAGTTAGGCTACCTCGAAGTCCCTGGACAGAAGTCAGCTCCCGGTCGAATAGGCTACTGTTGTGGTCTAAAAACTGCTCCGGTACCGTAATCTGTGTAAAAATCATAGAAGTGTAGTATAAGCACAAACGACCCCATGTGCTGGTAAGTGCCTGGCCTAACCCCGGCGAATTAGTGACGAGCCTAGACAGGACCTACCTAAAACAACCTATGCGGACATACATACATACATACATATATATATATATATATATATATATATATATATATATAT
>MU762092.1:21543-53354 GCA_026770625.1 Nicotiana glauca | reverse complement strand
ACAAATTGTCACACAAATTCAAAAATCATTTTTGCCTATATTTTGGAACAATTTGCTTGGGGCAAAAATCACGTGCTCACACTAAACATAATGAATACATGAATACTGAACTGTTGAGATACTGAACTGAATGATTATTGCCTTTACTGAATAATTGTCTGCCAGTGAATACTGAACTAACATGGATATTTGACTATTGAACTGGCACGAATAATTGAGTATTGAACTAACATCAATATCTGAGTATTAAGTTGGCAAGGATATCTAAGTATTGGAATGACATGAGTAGCTGAGTATTGAACTGACTTGAATATCTAAGTATTGAACCGGCATGAGTATCTATTTACTGAACTGGCATAAGTATCTGAGTACTGAACTGCATGAGTATCTGAGTACTGAACTGAACTGACATGAGTATCTGAGTACTGAACTGGCATAAGTATCTGAGTACTGAACTGACATGAGTATCTGAGTACTGAACTGGCATGCGTTTCTGATTACTGAACTGACATGAGTTTTGAGTGCTGGTAAATTGAATGTTATAACATGACACATGAAATACTAGTTGTACCACCACTAATTCTGGTGGCAACTCCAACTCATAATCTAATTGATCGATCCTTCGCAAGATTCTATATGGCCCAATATAGTATGGACTATGCTTTCCCTTCTTCCCAAATCTCATAATGCCTTTTATAGGTGAAACTTTCAGAAACACCCAATCAACAACCAGAACCAACTAATTGGCGATCTACACTTTCTCCCATACAGAGTCTCGCATGGTGCCATCTTGGTACTGAAATGGTAGGTTTTATTATTAGCAAGGTCAATGAGAGGTATGTGATCATCCCAATTACTTTTAACATCAAGGACATACCCTCAACTGTTTAACTAAAATGCTCTGCCTGGCCATAAAGTCTACGACGTTCTTTTTCATGTCGTTTAACCAATAAATTTCCTTGGTCGTGATGCATATTTGGGAACCTGGATGGAAAGAATACCTAGAATTATGGGCTTCTAACATGATCTTCCCTCTTTAAGTCCATTTAT
Organism: Nicotiana glauca; assembly: GCA_026770625.1. NCBI lineage: Eukaryota > Viridiplantae > Streptophyta > Magnoliopsida > Solanales > Solanaceae > Nicotiana > Nicotiana glauca. The sequence goes on along the minus strand of MU762092.1, from coordinate 52,304 downwards.
GTCTGGGACACACATTCTATCCTAGTACCTCAAAGTACCATCATCTCCCCATTATTCAAAAGCCATCGTCTTATACTTGTGAATCTCCTCTTTCAACTGCAACACGTAGGGATAATCAAGCTGTTTCTCCTTATCAACGGCTACTAAGGGGGAACAAGTCTTGTTCTAGACAATAACTCAGTCATCTTTAGAGTATGAAGTCGAACTCCTATCTTGGCTTGTGAACTTATTTTACGAGAGTTCTCTTATCTACCTCAATCATGAGTTATACTTCCCACACTTTATCTTCTTAAGAACTTTCTGGAATCCTATCTTGAGCGGGGATGCTGCCTACAATCCTACCGAGGACTTTCTGGATTTCTTTTCCGAAAACACTTATAGAATTGTTGTGAGATAAGTCTTTAACCAATACTCCGAAGACTAGAGTCTCGTGCAATGACACTACCCTCGTGATACATAACTAGGCATGATTTTATAGCTTTCTGTGATCACTTTATCATTAATAACTAAACTCGGTGATCATTCTACTCATTTTGTGTTTCTTACACATGCTGGACATAATTCCTATGGTAATTATACAATTTTCCCTCATTACCGAACTAATTTTTTTTCATATCTCATGCTAACTATTTGGTTTTGAAATATCTAACTGGACTTACTGAAAATTTTCACATCACCCCTTAGACCAAAGGTCTTATACTTGTGGATCCTTCTCTTTTTGTTGGGATCCAAATAACTTTCTTTATTTTCTGCAATTTTTTGCACTCTACGTCACTGACGACTCATCTTCAAACTTACTTCCGAGAAATCTTTCTTACTAGGAAAACTAAATTATTCACTTAACGGAAGCTAATGTATTAAAAACTAATTCAAAACTATCATACACAATCTTAATAAATTAACTCTGCTCACACTGTCAATCCTGGAGAAACCACATTGCGATAATTCCTATAGGCTATTCTTCTATAGTTTGTGCTCTTACTGCTAGTTTTTTTCCACTGTCACTGTACTTCGGATTTAACTTAAACTCTTTGGGTTCTAACATACGTTCAGTATTTCAAACTGTCATCCACTCACTAGAGTTAACCTGGCTAAGTAAATCAAATTGTACCTCTACTAGCTCTGCTGAAATTGCTAATTCATTGTATCAACTCAAAACTTACTTATTATTCTTCTACTAAACACCTGCTAGAATCACATTTTCTTGTTCTACTTTGAATGACTAAAGTGAAACATAAGATTATTCTAACTTCCCTTACCATTCGGCCCTGTTCTACGGTCGCATACTATCCCTTTTTTTTTCCTTCCAAACTATGTGCATGGATCACACTTAGGGAATTCATTTGCCTTAAATGAAATTGGAATAACTAACCCCCAAACTTTCTATACAATACTAAATCATATCATACCATACCATAAAAATTCGGGGTAATCATTTAGTCACATAACCTAAAGGGGAACTGTCTTATCTTTTATCTCACAATAATAGCCACTTCTTATAGTAACTTACTAATGTGGTACTTCTAGTTCTGATTTGTATAAATCTAAACAACTTCAAATCATTCCCTAAAATTCAATGTTGCCTGCTTTTGGTTCTCATTTCGTACATCATATGACTCTTAGCTATATTTCCATTAGGCTCTTTTCTGTCAAAAACTATACTGATCAATTCTATGACCGCTGTGGTTTAATTCTTAACCTGATACACCGTGGGGTCTGACATACGGATACACTACCATACTTATCTGATAAATCACTTTATGCACCATCTAGTGAGTCTTGGGTCTTAATCCCTAAAACATGCGAAGATTTCGCTATAATCACTATTACTTACATTTTCTTTGAGAACCCATATGCATCACTGTATACTCACAAGTTACCAAAAATTTTGATACACTGAAAATTGGATATTTGGTAAACATATAACTGAATACTGGCGTACTGAATTACCATAAATTTTCTAATTGAAAGATTGTATAACTGGAAACTGAGGTAAACTAATAGCCATAAGACATGATAATTGCTTTTGTACTTTTTGATAAGGTTATGCTCGAACCTGTACTACTATCCATTGCATCCCCTTAACATCCTTTTAAGTCTCATATTTACTAATCTGTACTCCATAATTATACCCCAATGGGCAATTATCCTCTCTAGGACCTTAGGTTTCTCCTGCGCGTCGCTTGGGTATCTAATACATTTGGAATTCGATAGGAAGAGAAGGTTAACTATTGCTCTAAGCTTCATGGCACGATCTAGAGTAGAAAGAAATGAGACAATCCTAGATGTCTTGGTAGTTAACCATTTATATGAGTGGCCGGCACACACATATAAATAAAACTCCGCTGGACATGGCTTCATAGACTCCCTAAGACTGTTGAACCTAATGCTCTAATACCAAGCTTTGTCATACCCCGAACTTGGGCCTGGACGTAACATGACACTCGGTGCCTGACTACATGTGACCGAGTAATCCAACTGGCTGGCTGAATCAACATGTGGTATCATAAAATACTGAATGTGAAAGATAAACTAACACATGCTGATATACTGAAACTCTAGATGATATAAATCAAAGTGCGGAAATATTAATACAATTCTAATACATATTTGTTAGCAATGACCTGGTAGCAATCAGACTGAGTTACATGATACTGAAATACTGGATCACACTGATTAACATAATACTGGAATACTGGATCCTACTGAGTTACATAATACTGGAATACTGAATAGGACTAGACTGAGATGTGTATTCTTGAACTGATTATGAACACTGAAACTTCAACTGTTTATGGCATGCTGAGTAATCTATACTAAGATACAACGTTAGCAATTATCTGGTAACATAATCTAGTTTCAATTAGTAGTTTTATAATAGTATCTCATAATTGAAAAAACCCAAAAATAAAAAGAAGATTATCTAAGAGCACAGACACAACTCTATCTTAAGTAGATACCCGAATTCCCTTCTAGCTCTCTGAGGATTCGATACCGACCCTCATATCGGGTAAAAGCTATTGCGACCCTCTTCTCCTACTCTTTAGTAGCGTAGAGTTGGCTACGATAATTGATAACTGAGAATTTATAATTAATAACTGAAATGATAACTATTGAAACTAAAACTGAAATGATAACTGATAATTGATAACCGATAACTTAATTGATAACTGGTGACTGAAATGATAACTGATAACTGAAATTATAACTAATAATTGAACTGAACAAAGGAAGTAAGGATATGAATAATCCCTCTTCTGAATGATGAACAACCTATTTATCTGAATAAATAAACTGTATATGTATGTGTGTGTGTGCGCGCGCACAACTGAGGCCTCGAGCCCAAGTATACGTATACATAACTGCGACCTCAGGTCCAAAATACATAAAGCATAAACTGCAGCCTCAGACCCAAAGATGTATAAAGCATAAACTGCGGCCTCAAGCCTAAAGATGCATAAAGCATAAATTGCGGCCTCAGGCCCAAATACAGGTGTTCAACATTTAGGAACTGAGAATCAAACTGCAATACATGATAATGAAATACTGAATCACACTGAGTTATATGAGATTGGAATACTAGATCACACTGAGTTACATAATACGCGAATACTGTATCACACTAAGTTACATAATACTGGAATACTGAATAGGACTAGACTTAGATGTGTATTCTTGAACTGATTATGAACACTGAAACTTTAATTGTTTATGGCATGCTGAGTAATCTATACTAAGACTCGGGAGCATCAAACCCAAGTCTGTATTGAATAAGCACTGAGCTCACAACCTTCATAATGAAAGTGGTGAATGAGTTATGAAGCTAGATAATAGAAGTTCTTCAACTATTCAAGGAACTAGGCTTAAGTATATTTTGGAGGCAATTAGTAATGTCATAAAAGAAACATAGTGTAGGGAGGATCATTAAAATTCCGAAACATAGAGAGTTAGCCTCACGTACCTTATCTTCCTGCTCTTGAGCGTAATACAACTTTCGCCAACCCTTTCAACTTTAATCTATTTCAATACAAGTCAAAGGGATTCCATATTAGCAATAATATTCTTGTTTTGGTTACTTAGACATCTTCTCAAACACTTGGTGGCATAAAACTTTATAGTCCTTATTAATGATGTCTCTACACCCAATAACCCATTTTCTTCCTTCTAGATAAATTCTAAAGTCTCAAATGGTTATAATCAATATTATTCTTGATCACAACAACACCCTTAACCAACAATCAACAATCAATAACCCAAACCTATAATCATTCATGTTTTTCCATCAAACCCATCAACTTATATCTCATGAACTAGAGTCTATAATCATTAATTCAATGATAGAATCAATTACATGGTGAAGATATTACCTTTTTGACGTTCAATCTTCTTGAATTCGAGTTCTAGTGTTTCTTCTCTCAACAATGATGTCCTAATCGAATATCTAGTGATATGGAGGGTTTACCGATGTTAATAAGGTGTTGTGAAATTGAAATAAACTTAGAATAACCATTAGAACTTACCTTGGATGGTGGAGGGACCTTTAAGGAGTTAGGTTTTGAGAGCTTTCCTTTATAGAGCAAGTTTTTATGTTTTGGGGATGTGGGGGACGAAATAGGGCTAAAACAATGACTTCCCAAGTTGGCCACCACGTCCTAGGTTGGCCGGACCGCGGTCCCAACTGTGGTAAATAGCTGGAACACTGCCTCACGACTGCGGTCGCGGTCAATCGCGGTGGTTAAACACCATTCTGTAAAATGGGTATAACATTTTGCACAGAGCTCTGTTTGGGCTCCACCATATATCGTTGAAAATATATTTCAAAGGCTTACAACTTTCATGCTTTGAATTTTCCCAAATTCCTTATACATTTTCACTAAACCTTGCTGGAAAGACAGACATTCTGCAAACTTAATCGATTTTGTCAAATCTTATACACCACACTTTCCAACTTGATTCCAAAACAACTATTTTTACCCATACTCAGCCCTATAGGACTTCATATGTCTAAAATATCAAATTTATACCCATTTAATATATCCACACATAGTCCGAATGTACAGAATGTTACAATAAACTCAAAACCATATTCCAAATTTTTTGCAACAATACCCAATCCAAACAAATAATAATTTTTGAAAACCCAAATTCGAATTCAAATCTTCAAAGCTTTTTAATGGCTGTCAATTGTTAAATTGCTGCTCTCTTTTTTCCTTTTCTTTACATTACTGAAATTAGGGATTGCGAGATAGAGAAAGACGTAGAGAGAATTTCCAATTCTTTGCAACAACATCCAATTCAAAAAAATAATATTTTTTATAAACCCAAATTCGAATTCAAAACTTCAAAACTTTTTAATGGTTGTCAATAATAAAATCGTGGGTGGGTGCAAGATACGTGGAGGAGGGGGTGGGATATGGAGAGAGAAACGCGGGGGAGTGGAAGATATGTTAGAGCAATTTTATGACACTAATTATTATTATTAATTCCCTCAAAATTTACATAAATGGTACTTAGGTATATAAAATATAATTATAGTAAAACTTGAGTAGGGAGGGTAATACAGTTTCATACAGTGTGTAGGAATACAAAAATCTCATTTTTAATGGCAAGTACACATTTGATCGGTCAATCGAAAGCAATTATATTTGCTAGTCAAATATTAAAAGAAAATATGTATATTATGCATTAATATATATATAAAAAGATATTTTATTGATTATTATATTTAGGAACGATTATACTGTGTAGTTTTAAACTTCACCTTCAAGGAGCATAATTTTTGTTTAACTTTTTTCTAATCAGGTTGTTTTTCTCATTGTAGGACTAAATATAAAATAAGAAAAAGGAATTAAATTGCACTATTTCCCTGATGATAGGGGAGCCGCTGACTCGAAGCTCCGGTGACCAACAATTGTGCCTATAACAGTTCTAAGATAGCGAAATTTCATGTCGAGATTTCTGACCCGAGCTAAAGCGTAACGATTTGAGCAACTCTCTCAAAAGGGGGCTCGGCGAAATGGATATGTGATTCTTTGTTATGGATAAGCTTATAAGCCCAATACTAAGAGGCTAAAGGCAAGTTAAAATAGTACGGGCTAGCTAGTTTTTGGACTAATCATTCAAAAATAACCAACATTTGTCAGGTCATTAAAAAATAGTCACTATTTTGTTGCAACAAAGACCGATCCAGCATAATATACTGGAGTTTGGTGCACCTGTGTATGAACTTCCAGCATATTATGTTGGACCGGTATACTTGGCTGGCTCCAGTATAATATGGTAGAGTTTCAGTATACTTTGCTGGAACTCTAGTATCTAGTATATTATGCTGGAGTATTTTCCGGATTTAAAATAGTATTTTTGTTCAGATTTATCTTTACATAAAAAGTGATTAAATTTTGATGACTTTTAAAACTATGGTTATTTTTGAATGACTACTTGTAAATCTGACTATTTTTGAATTTCTCCCTAAAAACAAAGCCCGTGAAAGAGGAAACGATTAAATGAAGAAAGTGAATAAAGTTAGTCAATCAGCCTAACTTATTTTCCAAAATTTGGTTACTTAAGTTATGAAGGTCCATATTGCTTGGATAGAAGAAAAACCTATGTTCTAAAATTCCTCATAAAAAACCATAGAGAGAAAGGTCACAGTATGAACCAAACAATAATCTAAGAAGAATTTGAACATAATGCGGTTTTATTTTTCCCTTATATTTATCTTCTTCTCAACATCAATAAATGACTGCTTGACAACAATAATTTTGCGGAGGCATTTGGGACAGAATTGAAATAGTGACTTCAAAAGAGGTTATTTGTGCAAATGCTGTCTTTAATGTTGGGTTAATCAAAGTGGAATTTTCATAAACTACTATTGTTTTATGAATATTAGTTACCATATATATAATTACTTCCTATAGCTACTATTCAGTTGTTACTGTAGTGTATTCGTTGTATTTGCGTTGTTGTATTCATGAATACAACAGCAAAAAGCGTCCAAAAATCAGGGCAGTTCAGCTGTACGCGCATGTACTCGCACCATGTATTCATGAATACAACAGCAAAAAGTGCCTAAAATTAGGGCAGTCCAGCTGTACGTGCATCTATTCACATGTATTCGCGTTGTTTTATTTATGAATATAGAAATAAAAATGCCTAAAATCAAGGCAGTACAGCTGTACGAGTGATATTAGGCCATATATATATGATATTTACACCTTAATATTACCATGCTTTTATTGTTGTTTTATAGGCGAATTGATAACAAAATGTTCTAATTAGTGTTCTTTTGCTTCGCAGGGAATAATCTAAGTTAGGAAGCAATAAAGAATATTTTGGAGTCAATAATGTAAAGAAAACGTCCAATAAAGAAGAACCCGAGCATAAAGAAGCAAAAATGGACTGAGGAGAAGTCCACCACGACTGCGGTTGGACCGCGGCAGACAAATAACGCGAGGTAAAATGTTTAGCCTTCACCGCGGCCGCAGATGAACTGTTCAATTGCTAGAAAATTTGGGGACCAAAGTGTAAATCGGGAAAAAACTTATTCCAAACCCTTACAAACTCTAGAAGCTCGCCCAAGACATTGTGAAGCTTGTTTTTAGACTACTATGGAGGCAAGAACAAGGGTGAGAAGATCAAACAAATATTAGAGTTTTTCATCTCCTTTTAATTCTTGCAATTATACATTATGAACAACTTTATAGTTTTATCTTATTTTGTTATGAGTAGCTAAATAATTATCTAGGGTTGATGGAACCAATTGTTGGTTGAAGTTTTGATTCAACTTGTTATAATCGAGCCGGATTTATTATATGATTGTTCAACTACATTTTGTATGGTGATTAATTGAATGGGCCCTTGATTAATCGTGTCTAATTACCTCCTATTGCTTGAGAAAGAATATTAGGTTAGACTGTTGTTGAACAACATCACTTTTGGTAATTGAAGAGATTCATTAGTTGAACTTAAAAGTGAATTTAGAGATGAGATTCATTAGTTGAACTTAAAAGTGAATTTAGAGATAACGACACTTTGATGGGCTAAATTAGAGTTGCACATATTGCTAGCTAGAGTAGTTCGAGAGAATGCTTTAGTAAATTATCATAGTTGATCGAGAGATAATTACGATAACCCATAACCCATGATCCTCATATAGTATTACAATGAGATTATAGCAAAAGAGTTAAGACCTAAACTAGCAATTAGGGAAATCAGTGCCCTAGACCTTTTTACCATTGAATTATCTTTAATCTAGCATATTGTTATTTCTCATATTATTTGAAGTAGTTAAACAAAACCCAAGATTGATTGATGAAAATTCTGCATCTAGAAATTGGTTGAGTTGATAATAGCATTACCAAAGAGTTGTCATAGATAGGTTAGTTCCCTGAGGATTCGACTCCGGACTTAAAATCATATTATATTTTCAATGACCGATTTGTCATTTAGAAGGCATAGTTGGGCGTGATCAAATTTTGACATCGTTTCCAGGGAATTAACGGTGTTATTTATTAGAACTTAGAAGTAGTGTTAGAATTATTAGTTTAGATCAATTTTTTAATCGAAATTCTCACGTAACTCTTGTGGAATTCAGGTGTATGCCTTGAAATTCTTCGAGGACAGGAGAACTGCTTGAAGGACTCTCAGACCCCGAGAAAACATTCAGGGCATTGAACCGTGCTAACAAGAGGATCCAACAATCACAACAACCACACCAGCTTGAAATTGACATGGGTGACGTAGAGAACGTCAACGGAAATATCGGGGCTGAGCCAGCTTCCCCAAACGTCAGAGTAGTGACACCTCTTGTGCCATAAGCTGCACTTTATGATTGGGCATAGCCTACAGTTAACAACCTGGATACTGCCATAGCTGTGCCCCCAATTCAAGCGGAGACATTCCAGATCGCAAATAACATGTTGCATATTCTGCAAAATAAGGGATTGTTCTCCGGGTCACACACTGAAGACCCTCAACAACACTTGAAAATTTTTCTGTCGATTTGTGTGACCCGAAGGTAGCCTAATGTGACCCCGACAGCTATCAAGCTATTACCGTTCCCATTCTCTATGACTGGGGAAGCTCAGACTTGGTTGAATTCACTCCCTATAAATTCCATTATCACCTGGGAAGAATTAGTCAAGCAGTTCCTGAATAAGTTCTACCCGCCCAATAAGACTGCAAGGCAGATTGATGAAATATTACAGTACAAGTAGCAGCCATCTGAGACTTTGCAGGAAACTTGGGAAAGACTTAAAGGGATACTAATGAAGTGTCCTCACCATCGAATTCCAGACCAGATGCTCGGCCAGAGATTCTATATGGGGTTAGCTGACAATCTAAAGACTAATGTGGATACTTCAGCTGGAGGTGTATTTTTTATTAAGACATTCATCGAGTGAAAAGTCCTTCTTGACAAGATGTCCCAGAATTCGGGGTGGATGACTAAAGGTACAACACTGGCACCTATAGTGCATTCAGTTCCTCTTGACTCAAATAATTCACATGCAGAGAACATAGCCACACTCATGACTCAGATGAGTATACTGACAAAGAAGATTGATGAGATGGGTACAAAGCAAGTGCATATTGTTGATATAACAAACGGAAGATTGTGTATACCCTGCGTTAATCAGTCTTATGTGTGTTCATAGAGTGGGGAAGGTGACAACCAAGGGTTAAGAGAAGATATGAATTATGTCAACAACTTTGGGGTTCAGAGACAAGGATGACGGTAGTGGAGACCGGTACCAAATCAGCAACGCAAACCAAACATGCCACAACATGGAGGTATGCAACCCCAAGGCCAAATGGTGCCAGTACCATATCAGAGACAACATGGCTATCCACATCAAAATCAGCAACAATTGACATATCAGTCATCTCCTCAGCAACAAGATAACAACATGGTGGAGATCAGGGGTATGCTTCAACAACTTATTGGAAAAATGGTAAGATGCAGGAAAAGTTGGCAGTACATGATTCAGCTATAAAGAACATTGAAACTCAATTGGGGCAGCTATCTATGGCTTTAAATAATCGCCCCAGGGAACATTTACAGCGGACACAAACATTAACCCCAAGGAACAAAACCCGAATCAGCTGATGGCAGTAAGTCCCCAGAATAGGAGAGATTTAGACAAAGAGCAGGAAGTTGCGCAAGCCAGCAAAGAGACTACACCAGCCACTTTAGTTCCATTAGAGGTAGATGAACCAGTAGAACTTACTAAAGTGGTGGTTGAACAGAGTCAGGATGAAAAGGGTAAGGCTAAGGTGAGTGAACAAGCTGCAGAACAGGTGGTACCTCTCGTGCCACAAAACACCAATAGAGATAAGCCAACAAGCAGTGCACAAAGGGTGATACCTGCACCATTCCCTCAAAGATTGGTAAAACAAAAGAAGGAAGATCAATACAAGAAATTCATGAAGATGCTGCATCAAATTCAATTGAATATTCCTCTGATGGATGCCTTGAGGGAGATGCCAGGCTATGCAAAGATGATGAAGGACCTAATGTCATGACAGTTTTATTTTTAGGACCTATCCAAAGTAACTCTGACACAGACCTGCATCGCAGTAGTGACAAGACCCATGGCTCAAAAGATGTCTGATCCAGGTAGCTTTACTATTCTGTACACCATCAGAGTTATGCCTTTGCAAATGCATTACGTGACTCAGGAGCCAGCATAAATTTGATGCCTCTGGCCATATACACCAAACTGGGCATTGGCAAAGCTAGACTGATTTCGATGATGTTGCAACTGGCTGACCGCACGGTTAAAAGGCCAACTGGGATTCTTGATGATGTGTTGGTACAAGTGGGGAAGTTTGTGTTCCCTATAGACTTTATTATTCTGGATTGACAGGTAGATGAGGAGATACCTATCATTTTAGGGAGGCCATTCTTAGCCACTGGGAGAGCACTGATCGATTGCGAAACTGGGGAATTAAAAATGAGGCTGAACGATGAAGAAGTCATATTCAACGTTCAGCAATCTTTGAGGAGAGCCAGTGAATATGCTAATTTCTCCCTAGTGGAGGAAGTGGATGTGATCTTGCACGAAGATGATGTGACCTTGACTGTTAAAGATCCATTGGAGGCCTGGCTAACAAATTTAGAGGAGATGGATGGTGAAGGGTTGGCCGAGTGGGTCATGGCACTTGAAGGCCAAGGATTCTAGAAAAGGGAACCTCAGTTTGAGTCCCTTGAGTTAGAAAAAAAGGCTACACCTCCGGTGGAACCATCAGTAAAGGAACCACCCAAAATGGAGCTAAAGCCGCTCCCAGCTCACCTTAGGTACGTTTTCTTAGGGCCTTATTCTACCTTGCCTGTTATTATATCATCTGGCTTGCTAGATGTGCAGGTAGAGCAGCTCCTACAGGTACTACAGGAATGTAAGACTGCCACTGGTTGGACCATGGCAGACATTAAGGGTATCGGCCCAGCTTTTTGCATGCACAAGATTCTCTTGGAAGAAGGGCACAAACCTTCCAGAGAACATCAACGAAGGCTGAACCCAAATATGAAAGAGGTGGTGAAGAAGGAAGTGATCAAATAGTTAGAAGTGGGTATCATCTTCCCCATCTCTGACAACAATTGGGTCTGCCATGTTCAATGTGTGCCAAAAAAGGGAGGAATGATGGTTGTCCAAAATGAGAATAATGTGTTGATCTTAACTCGTACAGTCATGGGATGGAGGATTTGCATGGATTACCGGAAATTAAACACAGTCATCTAGAAAGACCATTTCCCCCCTGCCATTCATTGACCAAATGTTGGACAGGCTGGCCGGGCGATCTCACTTCTATTTATTGGATGGATATTCGAGGTACAATCAAATCTTAATAGCCCCCGAAGATAGATAGAAAAAATCGTTCAACTATCCGTATGGCATCTTGGCCTTTCAGAGAATGCCTTTTGGGCTTTGCAATGCACGGGTGACATTTCAACAGTGCATGTTAGCTATTTTTACAGATATGGTGGAGGACATTATGGAAGTTTTATGGATGATTTCTTTGTGGTGGGGGATTCATTCGAGGACTGTCTTCACAACTTAATAAGAGTGATCAGAAGATGTGTGGAAACAAATTTAGTGATGAACTAGGAAAAGTGCCATTTTATGGTACAAGAAGGGATAGCCTTGGGGCATCGAGTGTCCAGTAAGGGAACTGAGGTTTACCATGCTAAGGTTTATGTAATTGAGAATTTGCCACTGCCTACTTCAGTCAAGGTGGTGAGAAGTTTCCTTGGGCACGCCGGATTCTACGGGCGATTCATAAAAGATTTCTCTAAGATTGCTAACCCTTATGCAAACTCCTTGAAAAGGATCACCCCTTTGTGTTTTCTAATGATTGCAGGTTGGCATTTGAGGAGTTGAAGAAGAGATTGGTGACTGCACCCATCATTGTTGCACCCAATTGATAGAAACCATTTGAGCTCATGTGCAACGCAAGTAACTATGCCATAAGAGTAGTCTTGGGCAGCGAAAAGATAAACTGATGCACCCGATTTACTATGCAAGCAGAACGCTAAGTGGTGCACAACTCAATTACATCCTGATGGAGAAGGAGATATTGGCTGTCGTTTTTGCATTCGACAAATTCAGGTCATATTTTATTGGCTCGAAACTTATTGTTTACACTGACCATGCAAAAATTAGGTACTGATAGAAAAAAAGGAGTCAAAGCCACGCCTAATTCGCTGGGTTCTTCTGTTACCAGAATTTGATTTGGAGATACGTGACTGAAAAGGGACAAAGAACCAAGTAGCTAACCACCTCCCAAGGTTGGAAGGAGCTAAAAAGAAGGTAGAGTTCGAGGATGTAACAGAGACATTCCCCGATGAACAATTACTAGCAATGACAATGGAGGAGGCACCATGGTATGCTGATATTGCTAATTATTTAGCAAGTGGTATTGTACCTTACGAACTCTTCTCAATTAAACAGAAAAAGTTCTTTCGTGATTGTCGGTCTCATTATTGGGATGAACCTCTATTGTTTAAAATATGTGTGGATAACATGATCCGGCAGTGTATCCCCAAGAAAGATCAAAATTCTGTTTTGCAAGCTTGCCATGCTTCACCATATAGTGGACACTTTGGAGGAATTCGCACAACGGCTAAAGTGTTGGAGTCGGGCTTGTATTAGTCAACTCTGTTCAAGGATGCCCATGCTTGGGTCAAGGGTTGCGATGAGTACCAAAGGACAGGCAAAATATCTCGTAGACACGAGATGCCAATGACCACAATTCAAGAGGTGGAGGTTTTTGACATGTGGGAGATCAACTTTATGGGGCCATTTGTTAGCTCGTATGGTCAATTACATATTGGTAGCAGTTGATTACGTCTCCAAGTGGGTCGGAGCAGTGGCTCTCTTGACCAATGATGCTAAAGGGGTAACAGGCTTTCTAAAGAAGAACATTTTCACACGTTTTGACTCCCCAAGAGCTATACCTAGTGATGGCGGAACCCATTTCTGCAATAGGGCGTTCACACGACTGTTGGAAAAGTATGGAGTTCGTCATAAGGTGACCACTCCGTACCACCCACAGGTGAGCGAACAAGTTGAAGTGTCCAACAGGGAGATTAAAAGTGTCCTTACAAAAATAGTGAATACAACAAGGACTGATTGGGCAAGGAAGCTGGATGATGCATTGTGGGCATACCGCATAGCCTTTAAAACTCCAATTGGTATATCACCGTACAAGTTAGTGTTTGGGAAGGCATGCCACCTTCCGGTTGAGCTTGAGCATAAAGCATTATGGGCATTGCGGCAGTTGAACTTGGACATGGAGATAACATGCACTAACAGAGTCGCTGGGTTACATGAGCTAGAAGAATTCAGCTTCCAGGCATTCGAGAGTGCTAGATTATACAAATAACGGATGAAACTGATGCATGACAAGCACATCATCGATCGAAACTTCAAATCCGGAAAGCTAGTGTTGTTATACAACTCTAGATTGAGATTGTTTTTGGGTAAGTTGAAGTCTCGATGGTCAGGACCCTTTAGAGTGGTGTAAATGTTTCCAAGTGGAGCTGTTAAGATTGAATCAGTGGATGGGACGAATAAGTTCATAGTGAATGGTCAGAGGTTGAAACACTACCTTGGAATGGCAAATGAGAAAGGGAACAGAGAGATAATAATGTTGGAAGAGCCCTAGTACATGAATGAGGAGTAATGCTTCGAGCCTGCGTCGTGCCGCGTTGTTAAATCAGGCGCTGCGTGGGAGGCAACCCACAATTGTTGTTGTTCCAGTCTTGTATATAACCACAATCTAAAAAAAATTTGGGCATCGCATCGCAACTGCGGTAGGACTGCGGTGAGAGGCGAGGACACTGCCTCAATATTGCCAGACCCACCGCGACCGCGGTGAAAGGCTACTACACCGCCTCACATTATTTAACCCACCGCGGCCGTGGTGGGATAGCGGTCGATCGCGGTGGGTACCAGGTAAGTAATTTTGGTTATTTTATTTTTTTTCCTTTTTTTCTCTTTCTTTGTTCTTCTTCTATTTTATAATTCTAACCCCTAATTAGAACAACCCACCCGCCCAACCCCTTCATTTCTCCATCTTCTCTCTCTCTACAACCCTAATCTCTCCTCTATCTCATCCTTTCTTATTCTTCTTCTTCACTTCTCTCACATCCTCCATCTCCATTGCCTTCACTCTCTCCCCCATCATGGTATGTCGCTCCCCCCCCCCCCCACATCTTCTTTTGTATTTCATTTTAGTTGCATGTTAGTTCATGTTTTTAATTGTGTAGTAATTTTAGTAGATTTTTGTTATTTTCTTCTTTTTTCTTTTGAATTTTATTTTTGTAGTCACTTGTGATTGGGTTATGTGTATAATGTGGTGAAGAGGTGTATGTTTGTAGTTGTTGAACTAATTATGGTGTCGCACAACTTGTGATTTGGGGGAAACATTGAAGTATCCATATGGGCTATATGTGTGAGGAATTGTCTTGCTCATAAGGTGTTTGGGGAATTGCCCCAATGGAGTTATAAGGGCTAATGTGACATGGTTGTGGTGAAGTCTGAGTAACCACCGATAGTTCACACATCTCACACCCTCACTGATAGGTGTTTCTCTATTTGACAGGTAAAATGAATCCATCTAGGAAGAGACACAACACCGGATCCTCCGCTAGTGGATCGGGAATTTCCTCGAGAGCTAGGAGTCAAGCCAGTGTGCCATAGTTTGACAGCACTAGGTTTGTCTCCAAACTAGTGAAGGATAGGTACAATACAAAGGTGGCTACGAAATTGTTACATGAGGTGAATATTGACCGAGCAGCCTTAGAGGTGGAATGCCCGAATATCTTCAATGAGTTGAGGAGGTGTCAGCTAGACATCTTCTTTGAGGAACCGAAGGAGGCCAATGTTCAGATGGTAAGAGAATTCTATGCTAACTGCCCAGAACATGAGAATGGGGTTATCACTGTACGCAATACCCGAATAAATGCATCCATCGAGGCCGTCTGCAGGGTTTACCAGCTGCCAGTGTTCATGGGGGAATCTGATGATTATCATACTTATAGCCGATCAAGTGCCTTGTGGGCAACTTTTCTTGAGACTATCTGTGTGCCAGACAAAGAATACATATGGATAAAGCACCGGATCACACTTAACTCCCAATCTCTCAATTGGGAGGCTAAGTGTTAGCTCACAATTATCAACAGTCGGTTGTTTCCCTCCAGTAATACGACCGATATCAATAAACCACGAGCGACAGCGATCTACTGTTTCATGGACCACATGGATTTTGATGTGGCCGCCCAACTCATTCATGAGGAGATGTTCATTCGCTCACCTGAGATACTTAAAGGTTCCTACTTCCCCTCTCTGTTTACTAAAATGTGTCGTGCTGCTAGAGTCTCTGAAAACCTTAGAGTTGATGGGAAACTGCCATTGAAAGCCCCGTTCCTGGCAAGGAAAATTGGACTTAAAAGAGATCCAGTGGTGAATGTTGATGAATCGGATGATGAATCTGATGATGATGATGCTGAGGTAGCTGAGGTCCTACCACCTACGAGAGTTTATGAGGCAGGCACATCATAGCCCTGCCGAAGTACCCGCCTGACAGCCTTGGAGCAGGAAATGGCTGATCTCCGCACTTCTATCATACACTTGGGCACCAGAGTTGACACTCTGACCACTTAACAGGCAAAGTCGGAGAAGAAGATTATGGGATGGCTTCAAGCTCTAGGACGAGCATATCACCTCAACCCTAGTACCATCTCTGATTAGGATTGATCTTTAGGGAAGTCCCCCTACCTTACTCGGCTCTTTATTTGTTGACATGGGGACATGCCATATTTTTAAGTGCGGGGTGGGGGATGGCTGTTGTTGTATGATGTTGTTGTAAATAGATTTGTAACTTTGTATGATGTTGCTTTATTTTTGTTTGATAGGTATGGTAGGGTCATGTAAATTAACTTTGACTTAGCCCAAAGACGGATACCTTTCGACACGTCTCTTGAGGGACATGAGTCGAAAGAGAAAAAGAGAATATAAGGACTCTTCCTGATGACGGATAATTAAGACAGTTCTTGAGGGAAGTTAGTGTAGAGAAAATACGAAAAAGATTTTTTATTTTTATTTTTAGGTAGTGTAGTAACTCCCTCTTTTTTTTCTTCAGGCCACGGTTCTTTTTCAAGGGTTTATCTTGAACCGGTTGTATGTAGTTTTGTTTATTTTGTTTTTAGTTTTAGTTAGTGTTGATGGGCTATGAGCTGAAATAGAAAGAGAATCCCTTGGTGTTAATACATATGAACACAATCGACACTATAGTGTAACGCCTAGTCTCAATGGTTGGCACTTGCTAAAGTGACTTAAAGTTGTATGTCTGTAACTGACTTGAACACTCAAAAGAGAATGTCTTGATAAAACAATCTTGAGTGAGTCATATGCCATGTGTGTGTGAGCTATATTGTTGTAATGACCCGACTGGTCGTTTTGCATTTTTGAACCCTGTTCCCTTAAATAATACTTTCCGCACTTGCTTTAGCTAAATTATGACTTGCGGGGATGGGTGGTTCGGAAGTTAGAAGAGTTCTGAGCGAGATTTAGCCTAGTTGCTTATTTAAGTTCCTTTTAAAAGGCCAAGTTTGACTTCGGTCAACATTTTGGTGAAACGGACTCGGAATCGTGATTTGACAATTTCTGAGGGTCCGCGGGAAAATATGGGACCTGGGCGTATGCCCGGAATCGAATTCCGAGGTCCCTAGCCCGAGTAACGATCTCTTATGTAAAATGGTTAAGTTTAAGTTTCAAAGAATTAAATAAATTAAGAAATCATTGTTTTCATAAGTATCGGGTTCGAATTTTGATTCTAAAACTTGGTACAAGTCCGAAATATCAGTTGATACCTACCCATAAAATTTGGTGTCAATCCGAGTAGTTTAAGGGCGTTTTGACCCGTTGAAGGAGAATTAAGAACTTGAAGTTCAATGAATTAATTCATCTGGTTTTGGGGGTTGATTCCTTGATTTAGCGTTGTTTTGAGTGTTTCAAAGGTTCGAGTAGGTCCGCCTCATGATTTCAGACTTGTCGGTATGTTCGGGCGGTGCTCGGGAGCCCCGAGCGTTAAATGGTCGAGGTTCGAGTGAAGTTGAAAACTTAGGAAAAAGTCCATCTACTGCTTCTATCATAACCATTTCTGCGGCTCTTGGACCGCATAAGCGACACCGCAGAAGTGGTCGCCTCATCGCGGAAGCGAAAAGGATCGAGTCTTGGGAAACCGCAGAAGTGGCCCAGGGACTGCAGAAGCGGTCCCGCTCCTGCGACCTCTAGACCGCAGAAGCGATCTGGCTCAGTTCCCCTATTTCGCAGAAGCGACCTTGGGACTGCATAAGCGATTCCGCCTATGTAGTCCCCAGACTGCAGAAGCGGTAGAGCCACAGTTGCCCAGAAGCTGCATAAGCGACCATTTTTCGCAGAAGCGGGATTTCTCCCGCAGAAGCGAAAATCGTTGGGGACAGAAGCTCATTTAATACGAGCTCAAGCTCATTTCTTCCACATTTCTTCCAACACTTACGCGATTTTGGCAATTCCAAATGGGGAGTTTCCACATATTATTGCAAGGTAAGTAATCCCCACTCACTTTTAGTTCAAATACATAAACATTAGATAGATTTAACACTAAAATTAGGTAAAATTCAAGAGATTAGAGTTAGACATAGGGTTTAACCAAAACTAAGATTTAATCCTATAATTTGCTATTGAATGAACTAGAAATCATATATTTGTGATCCTTAGGTGATATAGAACAACATCCTTTGAAAAATATTGGAATCCAGGCACGTGGGCCCGGGGTCAAAATTTAGGAAACTCGTATTTATGGTTAGGAAATTGTTTAAATAACTGGAATTCGCCCTCGTAAGCTCTTATTGACTAGTTCTTGCTTATTTTAATTAGTTGGTGCTTGTTTGGCTACAAATTGAGGGTTTGGGCTTATTCTTATTATCGGAAGTGCGCTTCGGAGCGAGGTGAGTCTCCTTTCTAACCTCGTAAGAGGGAATTGTCCCCTTAGGATTTATGTTTGAGTGGTTGTTGCTAAATGCGGGGACTACGCACACGTTAGGTGATGAGAGCCCGTGCGTAGCTACTACAATGTTAAATATCCGGGTAGCTTAGGACCTACAACATGCCTATTAAATGTATCTCTTGTGCTAAATTGTTGTTAGAACACCTATTGTGTACTAGAGACTTAAAAAGGGGATATGAGCATATTTCTATAGTTAATTGAATTTGAATTGGTATTTTGGCCATTTATGTGTCATGTGTATGAACTTGATATTTTATCCTTATTTTTGGATCGGGCCGATCGCCTCGGTATGAATAGATGTATCTATAGGCGCGTCGTCGACCCTCGGCAAGTGCACAGTTTATTTCTGTTGGTTCAGGCCGATGCCTCGGTATTATGAGCGCATGTTAATTGTGGAAAAGCTTATACATGCTTTGTGTTGCCATTATCTCACATGATGAACTATAAACTTGATGCTGTAAGATTCTTGACTTATGCCACTTGCTGTAAACTGTTTATACTTGTAAATCCCATGTTTTGAACACATCATACATATATGTATATATATTAATTGACCTTAGTAAGTATCGAGTTGACCTCTCGTCTCTACTTCTTCGAGATTAGACGGGATACTTACTGGGTACATGTTGTTTATGTACTCATGCTACGCTTCTGTACTTAAATGTACAGGATTTGAGGCAGGTAGATCCGGACATCACTCTGGTGCATATCAGTGAGCGCATCCGGGACTTCTACGGTGAGCTGCACTCCCTTCTTGCCGATCCGCAACCGAAGAAGTCTTCCTTGTATTTTGTTGTTTCTGTATATCCTGATCCAGATAGTAGGATAGGGTATTATTCATGTTATGTATATTCTACTAGTTTCCCGTAGTTTGTGACACCAGGTTCTGGCACACATAAACGTTATTTTGGGTTGTATAACTATCTTTTCATTTTATTGATCCCTGCTGGTTTATGATTTTAATTTGGGAAAACTTCTATCATAATAGTTTTTAGTAAGGGTAAATTGGGATTTAATTATTCTTCCGCGTTGGCTTGCCTGACAAATGGTGTCGGACGCCATCATGACCTATTATGGAAAATGGGTCGTGAGAACATGGCATCAGAGCACTAGGTTCACGTAGGTCTCACAAGTTACGGGCAAACCTAATAGAGTCTTGTAGATCAGTACAGAGCCGTTTGTATTTGTCTTCGAGGGGCTATAGGGTGTCAGGAAAGACTACTCTTTATTCATTTCCATCGTGCAGTGGTCAGTATAGTAAATTTCCTCTTCTATTCTCTCATAGATGGTGAGGACTCGTACCACCGACGTTACGAACCCGGGAGGAGCTACTCCCCCCGTTGCCAAAGGTCGAGGTAGAGGCCGGGGGAGGGCACCAGCCCGTGGTAGGGGATGAGGGCGTCCCAGAGCTATTCCAGTTGCACCACCACCATAACATGCGAGGGATCCCACTATTGAGGAGCAGGGCGAGGCGCCCGCAGCTGTGCCTACTCCGGCAGATTTCATGACTGCGCCGGGATTTCAGGAGGTCATGGGCCGTATGCTTCGATTTATGGACACTATGACTCAGGCTGGTTTATTTCCAGCAGATCCAGCTACCTCACAGGTAGGAGGGGGAGCACAGACCCCTACTACTCAGGCTCCAGTTTATGCAACTACGATATATCAGAACCCGGGTGCACCACCCACAGAGGGGGTTCAGCCAGTTGCTGCGGCGGTACCCCAGCCTAGGCCGACTGCGGAGTTTGATCCGCAGAAGTTACTAGACAGATGGACCAAGCTTCACCCCCCAGTCTTCGGAGGTGAGCGTCATGAGGACGCCTAGGATTTCTTCGACAGGTGCAGGGACAGACTGCACGCTATGAGGATATTGGAGTCGCATGGAGTCGACTTCACTACTTTTCAGCTTGAGGGCACGGCCCGTAGGTGGTGGCAGTCCTATGTTCTTGGTAGGCCCGCCGGTTCTCCTCCTATCCCTTGGGGTCAGTTCATACAATTGTTCCTGGACAGGTATATTCCGACCTCTGAGAGGGAAGAGCTGTGGTATCAGTTTGAGCACCTTGAGCAGGGTTAGATGTATGTGACCGACTACAAGGCGAGGTTTTCTGAGTTATCTTGCCATGCACTTATGATACTCCTACAGATGTAGAGAGAGTGCGGAGGTTTGTTGCCGGGTTGCAGCCCAGTATTCGATCGGGTATGGCCCGAGAAGTGGAGATGGGTACAGAGTACCAGCTTGTGGCCGAGATTGCTCGCCGGATTGAGGGGTATCGTCAGAGGGATAGGGAGCAGATGCAGCAGGACAAGAGAGCCAGATTTTTTGGAGAGTTCAGAGGTGCCTCAGCTAGGGGCAGAGGTCAGTATGGGAGGGGTCAGCCCAGTAGGCCCCCATTTTCAGCACCACCACCTCCCGCCCGGGGTACTCCAGCACGCCCCTATTTCAGTGCCATGCCCGAGAGCTCCTACCGCCCGCCAGCTATTCAGGGTTCTTCCAGCAGGTATTCAGGTCCTCAGGGTTCTTCTGGTCCCTACTTCAGTGCTATGCCAGAGACTTCATATCGTCCACCGGCTATCCAGGCTCCTCCCACGGGATCTACGAGTCATCAGGGACAGTCATCAGGGAAGCAGGTCGCTGCACCATGATGTTTTGAGTGCGGTGACACAGGCCACATGAGGAGATCCTATCCCAGGCTTAGGGGCAAGGCAGTATAGCAGGGGCAACAGCCCACGACTCCAGCACCAGCAGGCCAGCCACTTAGAGGTGGAGGGTAGGGTGGCAGAGGCTGATCCAGAGGTGGAGGCCAGACATGGAGAGGTCAGCCAGCAACTCCTCAGACAGGTGGAGGCCAGACAGCCGGTGCTCCAGCTATATTCTATACTCTTCCAGCCAGGCCGAATGCATTGGCCTCAGATGCCGTCATCATAAGTACTATCTCCGTCAGCGATAGAGATGCGTCGGTATTATTTGATCCAGGGTCCACTTATTCTTATGTATCCTCTATGTTTGCTCGTTTCCTGGATATTTCTCCTGAACCTTTAGGTGCTCCTGTTCATGTATCCACTCCTGTGGGCGATTCTGTGGTTGTGAACCGGATCTACTGGTCTTGTGTGGTTACTTTCTGTGGTTTTAAGACTAGATCAGATCTTCTATTGCTGGATATGATCGATTTTGAGTTTATCCTATGCATGGATTGGTTATCTCCATATCACGCTGTTCTAGATTGCCATGCCAAGGCTGTTTCTCTAGCGATGCCAGGGTTGCCGAGATTGGAGTGGAAGGGCTCCACAGTTGATACGCCTAGCAGGGTCATTTCTTTCCTGAAGGCTCAGCGCATGGTGGAGAAGGGGTGCTTGGCTTATCTAGCTTATGTGCGAGACACCACCGCAGAGCCTCCAACGATTGATTCAGTGCCAGTAGTCCAAGAGTTCGCCGATGTTTTTCCTTCTGATCTTCCTGGCGTGCCTCCGGACCGTGATATTAATTTCTGTATCGATTTGGCTCCAGGCACTCAGCCTATATCTATTCCACCGTACCATATGGATCCTAGGGAGCTGAAGGAGCAGTTGGAGGTGTTGTTAGCAAAGGGGTTTGTTAGGCCCAGTGTATCGCCTTGGGGTGCACCAGTGCTGTTTGTAAAGAAGAAGGATGGGACTATGTGGATGTGTATTGATTACCGCCAGTTGAACAAAGTCACCATCAAGAACAAGTATCTATTACCCCGTATTGATGATTTGTTTGACCAGCTGCAGGGTGCTAGGGTGTTCTCTAAGATTGACCTGAGGTCAAGGTATCATCAGCTGAAGATTCGGGATTCAGATGTTTTGAAGACCGCATTCAGGACTAGATATGGCCACTATGAGTTCCTGGTGATGTCATTTGGCTTGATTAATGCTCCAGCAGAATTTATGGACTTGATGAACAAGGTGTTCAGACCTTATATTGACTCATTTGTTATCGTTTTCATTGACGACATCTTGATATACTCGCGTAGCCTGGGGGAGCATGAGCAGCATTTGAGAGTGGTGCTTCAGACCTTGCGAGAGCAGAAGCTTTATGCTAAGTTCTCCAAGTGTGAGTTTTGGCTAAAGTCAGTAGCATTCTTGGGGCATATAGTGTCAGGAGAGGTTATTAAGGTGGATCCCAAGAAGATTAAGGCAGTTTAGAGTTAGCCACGTCCTACCTCAGTGACCGAGATCAGGAGCTTCTTGGGGTTGGCAGGCTATTACCGGCGATTTGTGCAGGGCTTTTCATCTATTGCATCACCTCTGACTAGATTGACCCAAAAGGGTGCCCCGTTCTGTTGGTCCGATGACTGTGAGGAGTGCTTCTAGAAGCTCAAGACAGCTTTGACCACGACATCGGTTCTTGTATTGCCTTTCGGTTCAAGGATGTATACAGTGTATTACGACGCTTCTCGTGTTGGCTTGGGATGTGTATTGATGTAGGAGGGGCGAGTTATTGCATATGCTTCACGTCAGCTGAAGGTTCATGAGAAAAATTACCCTGTGCACGATCTAGAGTTGGCAGGGATTGTTCATGCTCTTAAGATATGGAGGCATTATTTATATGGAGGGTCATGTGAGGTTTATACAGACCATCGCAACCTGCAACATTTGTTCAAACAGAGGGATCTTAATTTGAGGCAGCGCATGTGGCTTGAGATACTAAAGGATTATGATTTTACCCTTCTTTATCATCCAGGCAAGGCAAATGTGGTTACGGATACCTTGAGTAGGAAGGCGGAGAGTATGGGTAGCTTGGCATTTATTCCTTCTGAGATGAGACCATTAGCTTTGGACGTTCAGTCTTTAGCTAGTAGACTTGTGAGATTGGATATTTTAGTTAGCTAGCAGACTTGTGAGATTGGATATTTCAGAGCCCAGCCGGGTCCTAGCATGTGTGGTTGCTCAGTCTTCGTTGTTGGGGGAGATTAAGGCCTGACAACTCGATGATCCACATTTGGCAGTTCTCAGGGAGACGGTACTTCAGGGAGGCGCCAAGGAGATTTCTAGTGGCGAGGATGGTGTGTTACGGCTTCAGGGCCGTGTATGTGTTCCTAATATTGATGGCTTGAGAGAGAGAGTTCTAGAGGAGGCCTACAGTTCGATGTAATCCATTCATCAAGGTTCCACGAAGATGTATCATGACCCGAGGCAACATTACTGGTGGCGGAGGATGAAGAAGGACATTGCGGAATATGCGGCTAAATGTTTGAATTGCCAGCAGGTCAAGCATGAGCACCAGAGGCCAGGTGACCTACTTCAACAGATGCCCATTCCGGAATGGAAGTGGGAGCGCATCACTATGGATTTCGTGGTTGGGTTGCCGCGGACTCAGCGGAAGGTTAATTCAGTATGGGTTATTGTGGATAGATTGACCAAGTCCGCCCATTTTATTCCAGTGACGACTACTTATACGGCAGAGAGGTATGCTCAGATTTACATTCGGGAGATATTGAGGTTGCACGGTGTGCCGGTCTCCATCATATCAGACAGAGGCCCTCAGTTCACTTCCCATTTCTGGAGAGCTGTTCATAGTGAGTTGGGGACCCGCGTGGAGCTTAGCACGATATTCCATCCTCAGACCGACGGGCAGTCGGAGCGGACAGTTCAGATTTTAGAGGATATGCTTAGAGCATGCGTGATTGACTTTAGAGGGCAGTGGGATCAGTTCTTACCCTTGGCGGAGTTTGCATATAATAACAACTATCAGTCCAGCACAGAGATGGCCCCGTAAGCATTATATGGTCGGCGTTGTCGTTCTCCGATCGGGTGGTTTGAGCCTGGTGAGGCTAGACTTCTTGGTACAGACTTGGTTCATGATGCCTTGCATAAGGTAAAGTTGATTCAGGAGAGCCTCCGCACATCTCAGTCCATGCAGAAGAGTTACGCGGATCGNTATCAGGAGTTCATCCAGTCTTCCATGTATCGATGCTCCGAAAGTATCATGCCGACTATTCGCATGTGTTGGATTTCAGTACCATTCGGTTAGATGAGAGCTTGGGCTACGAGGAGGAGCCAGTTTCCATTGTTGATAGACAGGACCACCAGTTGAGGTCCAAGAAGATTTTTGCGGTAAGAGTCCAGTAGAGGGGCCAACCGGTTGAGGAGGCGACCTGGGAGTCCGAGGAGGACATGCGGAGCCGATATCCCCACTTATTCAGCAGTCCAGGTATTTTTTTTTCTATGTCCGTTCGAGGATGAACGTTTGTTTAAGAGGTGGAGGATGTAACGACCCGACTGGTCATTTTGCATTTTTGAACCCCGTTCCCTTAAATAATACTTTCTGCACTTGCTTTAGCTAAATTATGACTTGCGGGGCCGGGTGGTTCGGAAGTTAGAAGAGTTCTAAGCGAGATTTAGCCTAGTTGCTTCTTTAAGTTCCTTTAAGAAGGCCAAGTTTGACTTCGGTCAATATTTTGGTGAAACGGACCCGGAATTGTGATTTGACTATTTCTGAGGGTCCGCAGGAAAATATAGGACCTGGGCGTATGCCCGGAATCGAATTTCGAGGTCCCTAGCCCGAGTAATGAATTTTTATGTAAAATGGTTAAGTTTAAGTTTCAAAGAATTAAATAAAGTAAGAAATCATTGTTTTCATAGGTATCGGGTTCGAATTTTGATTCTGAAACTTGATAAAAGTCTGAAATATAAGTTAAGACCTACCCGTAAAATTTGGTGTCAATTCGAGTAGTTTAAGGGCGTTTTGACCCGTTGAAGGAGAATTAAGAACTTGAAGTTCAATGAATTGATTCATTTGATTTTGGGATTTGATTCCTCGATTTAGCGTTGTTTTGAGTGTTTTGAGGGTTCGATTAGGTCCGCCTCGTGAATTCAGACTTGTCCGTATGTTCGGGCGTGGCTCGGGAGCCCCGAGTGTCAAATGGTTGAGGTTCGAGTGAAGTTTAAAACTTAGGAAAAACTCCATCTGCTGGTTTTGGACCGCAGAAGTGGTCGCCTCATCGCGGAAGCGGAAAGGATCGAGTCCTGGGAAACCATAGAAGCGGTCCCGCTCCTGCAACCTCTAGACCACAGAAGCAGTCCGGCTCAGTTCCCATATTTTGCAGAAGCGGCCCTGGGACCGCATAAGCGATTCCGCCTATGCGGCCCCCAGACCGCAGAAGCGGTCGAGCCCCACTTGCCCAGAAATCGCATAAACGGCCATTTTCCGCAGAAGCGGGATTTCTCCCGCAGAAACGAAAATCGCTGAGGATAGAAGCTCATTTAATACGAGCTCAAGCTCATTTCTTCCACATTTCTTCCAAAGGGGGAGTTTCCACACATCATTGCAAGGTAAGTAATCCCCACTCACTTTTAGTTCAAATACATAAACATTAGGTAGATTTAACACTAAAATTAGGCACAATTCAAGAGATTAGAGTTAGACCTAGGGTTTAACCAAAACTAAGATTTAATCCTATAATTTGCTATGGAATGAACTAGAAATCATATATTTGTGATCCTTAGGTGATAGAGAACAACTTCCTTCGAAAAATATTGGAATCCGGGCACGTGGGCCCAGGGTCGAAATTTAGGAAACTCGTATTGATGGTTAGGAAATTGTTTAAATAACTAGGATTCACCCTCGTAAGCTCTTATTGACTAGTTCTTGCTTATTTTAATTAGTTGGTGCTCGTTTGACTACAAATTGAGGGTTTGGGCTTATTCTTGTTATCGAAAGTGCGCTTCAGAGCGAGGTGAGTCTCCTTTCTAACCTCGTAAGAGGGAATTGTCCCCTTAGGATTTATGTTTGAGTGGTTGTTGCTAAATGCGGGGACTACGCACGCGTTAGGTGACGAGAGCCTGTGCGTAGCTACTACAATATTAAATGTCCAGGTAGCTTAGGACCTACAACATGCCTATTAAATGTATCTCTTATGCTAAATTGTTGTTATGAACACCTAGTGTGTACTAGAGACTTAAAAAGGGGATATGAGCATATTTCTATAGTTAATTGAATTTGAATTGGTATTTTGACCATTTATGTGTCATGTGTATGAACTTGATATTTTATCCTTATTTGTGGATCGGGCCGATCGCCTCAGTATGAATAGATACATATATAGGCGCGCCGTCGACCCTCGTCAAGTGCACAGTTTATTTCTGTTGGTTCGGGCCGACGCCTCGGTATTATGTGCGCATGTTAATTGTGGAAAAGCTTATACATGCTTTGTGTTGCCATTATCTCACATGATGAACTATAAACTTGATGCTGTTAGATTATTGACTTATGACACTTGTTGTAAACTGTTGATACTTGTAAATCCCATGTTTTGAACACATCATACGTATATGTATATATATTAATTGACCTTAGTAAGTAACAAGTCGACCTCTCATCTCTACTTCTTCGAGATTAGACGGGATACTTACTGGGTACATGTTGTTTATGTACTCATGCTACGCTTCTGTACTTAAATGTACAGGATTTGAGGCAGGTGGATCCTGACATCACTCTGGTGCATATCAGTGAGCACATCCGGGACTTCTACGGTGTGCTGCACTCCATTCTTGCCGATCCGCAGCCGAAGAAGTCTTCCTTGTATTTTGTTATTTCTGTCTATCCTGATCCAGACAGTAGGATAGGGTATTATTCATGTTATGTATATTCTACTAGTTGCCCGTATCTTGTGACACCAGGTTCTGGCACACACAGTGGTAAACGTTATTTTGGGTTGTATAACTATCTTTTCATTTTATTGATCCCTGCTGGTTTATGATTTTAATTTGGGAAAACTTCTATCATAATGGTTTTTAGTAAGGGTAAATTGGGATTTAATGATTCTTCCGCGTTGGCTGGCCTGACAAATGGTGTCGGGCGCCATCACGGCCTATTATGAAAATGGGTCGTGACAATTGTATTCTATGCTTTACATTTGATGCCTAGAACTTGCCCTGTGTGTTTGCAAAGTGAAATAGTAGCTTCATTCAGTCTTAGAAGTGATATAGGCATTTTTTTGTTAATCCAGATATATAACGTAACCCACCTGAATGTAATACATCGTAGTTAACCCCGTTGAGCCTATAAGCCTGTTTCTTTGGCAACCACATTGCGAACCTTTCACAATTGTTTGAATAGCCTTCTATTTGAACCCTTTTACCTTCCATGAGAACTTGAATGGAATTGATATATGCAAAAGTTAAAGTGTAGGGTAGTGGTTTGGTTTTGAGTGGAGCCAATGAAATAGAGGAAAGGTGCAGCTTTAAAGAATACAAGAAGAAGCGCCACAAAAAAAATGTGAATAAATGTAGTAGTTGATAAGTGGTAGTTTGATACAAATGCACTGAAAGGAATAGGATGTTACAAATAAATTGTGGTAGAATGTCTGGTTGATATAAGAATGATATGGAATGTTAATTTGTTTTGTATTAAAAGTGCTTAGGGAGGTTAGTCACTATATCCAAATATATCCTACCCATCCCTTAGCCTACATTACAACCAAGTGAAGTTCTAATTGATCTTAGACTGGATAGGCTCGATTAGTAGAGTATTACACTACGGGCAAGCCTACGGTGCATCTTTGTGGCATCTGAATATTCTTTTGCAGAGTGAGCGAATTTTGTCCATCTGAGTTCCTAGTTGTTCTTAATCATATTAATTGTGGAACTACTCTCTTGTGTGATGTGAGGACATGTGATTCACGAAGGAAAGGTAAGTCTTGACTTCTGTATAGAGTAGTTTGAGTAAGTGCGAATATGGCATGGTACGAGAGATTCGACTTCTGAGGCAAAGGTTGTTCACTACTAGGTGCAACTTTGGTAAATTGTTCAAGGTATGATGCGTTAAGGGAAAATTTTAGGGAAGAAACTTTGAAAGAGTGTGGTGGATTGTTTGAGGACTAGCAATGATTTAAGTATGGGGTGTTGATATTAGGCTATATAGATGATATTTACACCTTAATATTACCATTCTTTATTGTTGTTCTATAGGCGAATTGATAACAAAATGTTCTAACTAGTATTTTTTTGCTTAGCAAGGAATAATATAAGTTAGGAAGCAATAAGGAGTGTTTTGGAGTCAATAATGTGAAGAAAACGTACAATTAAGAAGCACCCGAGCATAAAGATGTAAAAATAAACGGAGGTGAAGTCCACCGCGAACACAGTGGGATCTCGGTTGGACCGCGACAGACAACTAACATGAGGCAGAATGTTTAGCATTCACTACGGTCGTGCCGCGGTCGTGTCGTGGCCGCGGTGAATTGTTCAGTTGCCAGAAAATTTAAGGACCAAAGTGTAACTCGGGAAAAACTTATTCTAAACCCTTATAAACTCTAGAAGCTCGCCCAAGATATTGTGAAGCTTGTTTTTAGACTACTTTGGAGGCAAGAACAAATGTAAGAAGATCAACCCAACATTAGAGTTTTTCTATCTCCTTTTAATTCTTGCAATTATATATTATGAACAACTTTGTAGTTTTATCTTATTTTGTTATGAGTAGCTAAACAATTATCTAGGGTTAATGGAACCAATGATTGGTTAAAGTTTTGACTCAACTTGTTATAATCGAGCCAGATTTATTATATGATTGTTCAACTACGTTTTGTATGGTGATTTATTGAATGAGCCATTGATTAATTGTGTCAAATTACCTCCTATTGCTTGAGAAAGAATATTAGTTTAGATTGCTGTTGAACAACATCACTTTTGAGTAATTGAAGAGATTCATTACTTGAACTTAAAGTGGGTTTAGAGATAACAAAATTTTGGTGGATTAAATTAGAGCGTCACATATTGCTAGCTAGAGTAGTTCGAGAGAATGCTTTAGTAAATTATCGTAGTTGATCGAGAGATAATTACGATAACCCATTGCTCATCCTCATATAGTATTACGGCGAGATTATAGCAAAAGAGTTAAGACCTAAACTAGTAATTGGGGAAATCACTGTCCTAGACCTTTTTACTATTGAATTATATTTAATCTAGCATATTGTTATTTCTCATATTATTTGAAGTAGTCAAACAAAACCCAAGAATGATTGATAAATATTCAGCATCTAGAAATTGGTTGAGTTGAAAATAGCATTGCCAAAGAGTTGAAATAGACAGGTTAGTTCCCTGAGGATTCGACTCCGGACTTAAAACCGGATTATATTTGCAACGACTGCTTGTCATTTAGAAGGCATAGTTGGGCGTGATCACGCATGTATTCACATGTATTTGTACTATGAATTCATGAATACATCATCAAAAAATGCCTAAAATCAGGGCAGCGCAGCTATACGCGCATGTATTCACATGTATTCGCGCTGCTGTATTCATAAATACAGCAGTAAAAAGCTCCTAAAAATATGGCAATCCAGCTATATGCGCATGTATTCACATGTATTCACACCATTTATTCATGAATACAGTAACGACAACCACCTTAAAAATAGGTATGCCCAGCTGTCTAAGAGAGAGGAAAAACATAAAATAGCATATTTCATGCTTTATTTCATGCCTCAATGGTAGTATATATCATAAATACTTATTTTGATATAAAATATAAAGGATAGCTATAGAGAAAAAAATATTTTAAAATAATTTTGGTTTATAATAAATAGGGTGTATATCTTTATTATAGGAGGTAAAATTTTGAGCAAACTTCATTTATAGCCCATCGGGCAAAATAAATTTCAACCGGTAGCCCACAAATTGATACATACAAATCATAGCCTAAAAATAAAATAAGTGCGAGCCGGAAACTATGACCATGACTGCTTCTCTCGCTCAATCATCAAACAACAATTTTCCCTTTATTTCTTTTTTCTTTCTCTTTTCCGGTTGTGCCTTCTCTTTTGGTTCTTCTTTTTTATTGTTTAGATCTCAATTTTTTCTTCTTGCAGAAAGCAAAAGCCTCCTCTTTTGGTTCTTCTTTTTTATTGGGTTTAGATCTCAATTTTACAGAAAGCAAAAGAGATCCATAACTTACCCACCACCACTGGTAAAAATGGTGATGATTGATAAAGGTCTTGAAGGAATTCACTATTGTTCAAAGGAAAATTGCTAATTTACAAGTCGAACTTCAAGGTCGAAGGGTGACATTGTTCAGATTCTTAAGAATTTCATCCTTTTTAAATTATCCAACACGATGTTCTGCTAGTGAATGTGGTGTGAATTTATACCACTTCGACTTTTCACTTGACCCTAATATGCATATGTCCTATCCATTTCAGCTGGGCATAGTTGCTTAATAGTTCAAAATAATTTGAAAATTTTCAAACTTACAC
>MU762092.1:2028-20882 GCA_026770625.1 Nicotiana glauca | reverse complement strand
ACGGGTAAAAGTCCAGATCTTCTTATTTCGGCAGTGGTGTAGCATAAGGCTCAACCTTGTCTTCTTCTGTGATTTTCTCTTATAGTATCTGTGAATATATAGATAATATTTCGAAGATCTTTGGCTAAAAGTTTAAAACTCTAGCGATCTTGTTACCATTTTCGGCGACTGTGAGGCCTTGGACGTTGGTGGATGGTTTCTCAATGAGAGGAAGAACAGAGGAGATGATTATGCATAAAGTTAAAATATTTACTAAACATACTGTTATTATACAAAAATTATATAAAATAGACTGTCACTATACAATTTATATACAAAATAGACTCTTATTATACAATTTATATACAAAATAGAGTGTCACTATACAAAATATATACAAAACAGACTGTCACTATATAATTTATATACAAATAGATTGTCACTATACAAAATATATACAAAAATAGACTGTCACTATACAAAAATACATGATACACTCCAAAATATTAAAAAATACACATTATATACAATTTTGATATATTTTTTAGACAGATTATACATTCACGATACAAAAATATTTGGGGTACACAAATATATACACTTTAGATACACAAGCACAGTTGTGAGATAGGCTCAATATACACCAATGATACACTATTGAACTTAGGATACAATATTTATACATTGCAAAAAAGATTTTTTCCATTGTGCTAGGTAGGGTTCGAACCTGCGACCATTAGCTTAGGAAACAGGCTCCCTATCCACTGAGCTACAGGCACTTGTGTTATAATGCTCATTCCGTTCGGCTACCATATACAATATGTTTGGGCCGAAAGGTCATTTTTTGAAAGTGAGTCAAAACATGGGCTATTAAAATTTTGAGGGGTTATAGAGGGTAGTTTTCTCTAAAATTTTCTTAATCAAATATGGTCAAGCGCAATTAATTCCTCAAATGATTTGGGCCTTTTATCGTTCACCATTGGACCATTCTTAATCATTTGGTGTACATGGAAGAATGATTTGGGCCCTTTATCCAACGCAAAACTATAATTTAGAGAGTGAAATGACTTACTTCTTTGCTATGATTTGCTATAATATTTTAAATTGTCTTAAAATTATTGAATGTGCAGCTTAGAATATTGCATTTAATTTTGTTATAGAATGTATGACTTAAACTTGTAAATAAAGAAATAACAACTACATTGATTTAATACCCTGTCCAAAATGAACCCAAATACTAAACCATTTAATCATTATCCTCGAACTTTATAAAATTTATAATTACTAATTTACTATAAATAATTTTTTCATGTAAACTATTTACAAGAACAAGAGATGCTTTATGCACTAGCTGATTGCTCGTTTAGTTGTTTCTTGTAAATACTATATCATTATAAGTTGTAAAATTTTCATAATTTGAAAGATTTAAGAAAAGATCGATCGAAATGATACTAAAGGAAAAATAGTTCGGGTTCATCAAAAAGTCACATCGTCAAATAGAATGAGACAGATTGAGTATGTCTTTTGGAACGCTTCTAGCTAGGCTCAATGCGAGATTTCTGTTAGAACAGATCTTTTGGAAAGTTTTTGATCCTAGCGAAAACGATTTTAAATCTTCAAGCAAGTAAGCTCAAGAGAAATAGAGCACAAAGCTACGGCTTTCCCCGACCAACTAAAATACAACAATCTCGACCTTCTCTTCTCGTGGTGCATGGCTCTCCCTTTTGTAATCCAAGGTTTGACGTCAGTTATATTAATGACTTCTAATGAAGGATTTTATTTTTAACTAGAAGTATTTCTTGTAAT
Source organism: Nicotiana glauca (assembly GCA_026770625.1). Classification (NCBI taxonomy): domain Eukaryota; kingdom Viridiplantae; phylum Streptophyta; class Magnoliopsida; order Solanales; family Solanaceae; genus Nicotiana; species Nicotiana glauca. The sequence continues at coordinate 19,097 of MU762092.1, read as the reverse complement.
ATATATTTGTCAAATCTGAAATAGGATTTTCGAGCTAGTCCACTGAAGGAAACGTGTAAACATCACACAGTTGAAACTTAAAAATGGCAGATAGCTCATGAATTTTCTTTGTGGACATATATATAAACGAGAAGAGAAGGTTCAAGTTGACATTTCTCTTAGTTTGCCTTTTATACTTAGATTATTTATGTTTGGAACTAGATTATAATATGAACCTCTATGAATTTTCAAAAGAAGAGAATTTAAAAGATAGTTCATGAAGACAAGATATTGTTGACAACACTTTACTATAGGAGTGAAAAAAATATCGTAATAGACGAGGCTGTTATAAAGAGGTTTGACTATATATTTCAAGACGAATAACTGGAGTTTGAAAGAAGGTATATTATAGAACGAATATACTTAAAAATTTACAAGATTATGAGGTAATTATTGATTTCTTTGCTATTTTTAATTGTAGATATAGGATCAATTAATCACATTAAATTTGTTGGACTTCTTAGATTTGCTTGCATTCTCTCATTTTGCTTTGATTTTATTTTAATTATACATTTTTCATGTTTCTTGTAACTTTCCTTAGTTCTGTCATTCTAAAGGTTATGGATTATTCAAATATAAACAACCAGTTGTCAGATATAATTAAGTGCATATATTTGGTCAATTAACGAGATCGTCATATTCACTCGCATGCACATGTATTTTGACTAATCAAAAATTCAAAATGCCTTTATTATTTAGATAGTCAAAATTGAGGATAGCGTTAGTACTTAGGTCTAGGTTCATCTAAACCCAATAATTTCGACATCAATTATGTTTTATTGGTTAAAAATTTGCTAAATAAATACAAATAATAATTTCGAACTCAATAAATTAAATCTATTAAGATAAAATCTCGAATTCGAACTCATAAAGTTTAAATCGTAAATTCGCCTCTGCCCAAGTCAATATAATAACTCCCACATTTTTCCTTAGGTTCCAAAAGGTAGATATAAAACGTGTGTGCGCATAATTCTTCAAATAATAATGGATATTTATCATTATTGTATTGTTCATATGTTTCCTTCCAAGAAGAAGATAAAAATAAAAGAGTTTTTTCAAGAACTCTGTGACATTTATTTATTATTCATTTAAATTATTTCCCTCGAATTTTTCTCATATAACATGTATTGTCGCAAGAACCTCACAAGTAATAATAACAACAAAAAAAAAAAATTATGTATAGAAGATAATGCTCAACGAACCATCAATCTTAATTATTAAAACTATATTACATGCATGCACACCAGATCCATGCACGTATGATAAATAATATAGTAGTACCTCTTGCAGATGCAGTATAGTTAGTTAATTTCAATAGTCTACGTTATTATACAAATAAAATACAATATATAAGTTTATTCAGGTACTCAATCAATTATGTAAAGGTCAACCCCTTATTCAAATTCATAGGTAAATTAATTTTTAATAAACATGACTTAATCAAAATCATAGTAATAAACATAACCGAACCACGACATCGTCTGGCTCGGTCTTTTGCTTAGCAATATGGCAGATGCCAAACACTACTAGAAACTCGGGCAAAATCGTCCAAAAAAACTGATCAAAGTTGGTCGGTAATGATCAATAGCAGTCCAAAATACGACCATTTACGCGTGGAAAACCGACCAAAGTTGGTCGGTATTTTAATTATGAAATTAAAAAAATCTACCATCTGGGTATCGAACCAGGGTCTGTATCATGGCAGGATACTATTCTACCACTAGACCATTGGTGCATTATGTTTTAACACTGTCTTTTATTTCATTTACACTCTTTAATTGTATTTTCGCACGAAAATAACCGATCAAAGTTGGTCGGTTTTATTAAAAAATAAGACCAAATTTGGTCGATTTTTTAAAATGATCGGTTGAATTAACTGACCAATTTTGGTAAGTTTTTTTAATACTAATTTTAATTTTTTAAAAATAAAAGACTACCAAAGTTAGTCGGTTTCTTGAAAAATAAATTTTGCGGGACTTAAAATAGTTTCACGTATTTTTGCGCCAAAAACCAACCAAAGTTGGTCAGTTTCATAAAAGAAATTAAAATATAGTAAAATATTTTGAAAAACCGACCAACTTGATCGGATTTTTGGCCGATTTTTCACCGGCTTAAATTGGTCGGTCAACCATGATCGGTTTTTGTCGAATTTTTAGTAGTGAAAGCTGCTCTTGCAGGGTTAAATTGGTGCATACTGAATCATTTGTACAATATTTGGGAATGTGATTCTTTGCTCGTGGTTGATATGATCGGAGGAAAATCAAAAGTCCCATGGCAGATGGTGGATAACAGCAGGCGAATTCTAAATCTTGTTAGTCAGGCGAACTGTACGACTTCTAATTGCTTTAGGGACGCTAATCAATTGGCGGATGCCTTCCCTAAATAGATTACTGAGAATGAGGAATTGAATACCTCCTCTTGGTTTGATTTACCAGCTGCCGCTAAAGGGCCTTATAAAATGGACAGTTTCCTAAAAAGTAAAAGTGTCACGATCGAAAATCCACTAAGGATCGTGATGGGGTCGGACACCATTATCAGGCAAACCAACATTAATTAATTAATAACTTCCTATTTAGATATCTCTGAATTTACTTTTTTATATATTTAAACAATAAAAAATAAGTTTCACCGAATAAATAATAATATCTTTAACAAATTCAAATACTGAATAATCCCCTAGACATCCCAGGACCCGGTTTCACAAGTGCATGAGCAATTACTAAGAGAATCGAATAATATACAATCACTGTCCAGAATACAAATTGGACAGAATTAAATACAATACGCTGAAAGAGGCTATACTGGCTGCGGGTAGCCTCGAGAAACGCAACTTACCTAGTCTCTGTATCATTCATGCTGCTACGCCCAGTAGGCCGCTAGAATTACCTGCACCTGTGTAACAAAATGCACAGCAAGCGTAGCATGAGTACGAAAATAACGTGTACTCAGTAAGTATCCCGCCTAATCTTGAAGAAGTAGAGATGATAGGTCGACTTCAACACTTACTATTGGTCCAATAATGATAAAGCGATAATGTAACAAATTGAGAATTTATATAAGCATGATTGTAATTCAATAAAGTGAAGCAAGTAAGCAATTCTTTCTTTTATAGGAAATACCCAAATCCCTTCTCATCATTTATACATTTATTCCCAAACCGAGAAGAAACAATATCAATTCAATAAATTTCAAGGAAAGCAATTCAACCATGCGCAAATCATGCCGAGAACGTACGACCCGATCCAACAATATTTAAACCGTGCACTGTCAGAGGGTCGAAAGACGTGAATCATAGATGCATCTATTACCCCGCTCGTGAATCATACATGTGATATCAAACATGAATAAACAACCACCCTACTCGCGAATCATACATGCGACACAGGTACATATATTAACACATACTCGAATAGTCATTCAAGACACTCATTGAGGAGACAATTATTCAAGGAGGTGTAAATTTTCCTTTTTACAAGTCATGGAAATGAGGTTTTACTCTTTTAGAAAATCATTTGCCACTTCGATGTGATTGAAGCATTTTAAACTATCAATAAGGTTGCATTTATTAAGAGTAAGCATACTTTTGGGTCCTATACTACCCGGGCATAAGCATAATAGTAGCTACGCATGGACTCTCGTCACATCGTGCGTAAATAGCCCCCACAATTAGTAGCACATATTCAATTAATTCACCTATGGGGATAATTCCCTCTTACAAGGTTAGAAAGGAGACTCACCTCGCTCCGAAGTTCCACAACCGGCCTTCCACACCTTTCCGAAGACTCAATTCGATGCAGAATGCTCCAAAACTAGCCAATAATTATGCAAATCCATTAATATACGATCAACTACTCATATAAATCCAATTTATAACAATTCCTAACCCGATCAAAAAGTTTGACAAAATCTCTCTCGTGATCACGCGCCTGGATTCCGAAATTTTTCGAAGATAAAGTTTACCCATGGACTCACCTACTCAGACATATAATTTACTCTTCATTTCATGTCCAAAATCGTGGTAAAAATCCAAAATATAAATTTATAGGTCTTCCACCAAAAACCCACCATTTTTCACTAATTTTCATATTCAAATCCTTATACGATCATGTATTTAACTCAAAACTAACATAAACCACTTACCTCATGCTTGGTGGTGAAAATGGCACCTCAAAGTTACTCCAAAAAATGGCTCCAATGGAAGAAGTGGGGTTGAAATGAACTCAACCCCCGATTTAAAGAACCTCACTGCCTCCAGCATTTCCGCACCTGCGGTGCACCAGCCGCACCTGCGGAAATGCATCGTAGGTGTAGTCCTCTTCAAGCTGGGCAAAATCTACTTCTGTGGTCCCTCTAGTGCACCTGCGCCTTCGCATTTGCACGTGCCCTTCCGCTGTTGCGACCTAGCTGCCCCTCACGCGTTCCGCATTTGCAGAGCTTGCCATGCATCTGCAGGCTCACAGATACGGAAATAGCCTCGCATCTGCGATTCCCCCCAACTTTTCCCAAACTCGATTTTGCGACCATAAAGCCGCATTTGCGGCTCCGCACCTGCGGCTAAAACCTCGCAGGTGTGGTTACACCAGATACCAGCTGCTGCAATCCTTTATTAGATTTCTAAATTTGATATGCTAACCATTCGGAATCCACCCGAGCCCCCGGGGACTCCAACCAATTATGCCAACTAGTCCCAAAATACATTACGAACTCGCTTGAGGCCTCAAATCATATCAAACAACACTAAAATCACGAATCACACCCCAAATCAAACTTGATGAACTTGAGAAATTCAAACTTCAATATTCGATGTCGAAACCTGTCGGATCACATTCGATTGAACTCAACTTTTGCACACAAGTCATATTCGATATTACAAACCTACTCCAACTTCTAGAATCGAAATCCGGCCCCGATATCAAAAAGTCCACTTCCGGTCAAATTTCTCAAAAACCTTTAAATTTCTATCTTTAACCAAATTAATCCAAAATAACCCACAGACCTACGAATTCACTTCCGATCGCGCCCCCAACACCAGAATAACCATATGGAGCTATTCCCAGACTCGAAATCCCAAACAGACAACGATAACACTGAAATGCACTTCAACCCAAACTCATGAAATTCTTCAAAAAATGCTAACTTCCACAATAGGTGTCAAAACATTCCCGGGTCTTCCAAAACCCGATCCAGACATATGTCCAAGTCCGAAATCATCATACGAACCCGCTGAAACCTTCGAATCCCAATTCCGAGGTCGTTTACTCAAAAATCTAATCTTAGTCAATCCTCTCAACTCAAAGCTTCCGAAATGAGAATTCTCTTTCCAAATCAACTTCGAACTTCCCAGATGTTCAATTCCAATCATGCGCACAAGTCATAATACCTTAAATGAAGCTAATCATGGCCTCAAACTACTGAACGACGTGCTAGAGCTCAAAACAACTGATCGGGTCGTTACATTCTTTCTCACCTAAACATACGTTCGTCCTCGAATGTGCTAAGAAATGTGCTGGAGTTGTCTAAAATCACAGTTAAACACCTTGAGCACCTACCCATGCTACCATAGCTCAGTTGAGCACAATAATTCGATCAAATCTGAAGATATTCTCTTTTATTTAAGCAATTAAGCTTAGAACCCAATTCCAACATTCGGAATTCTCCGTCAGGCCTGCTTCCAATATATGAACACCGTATCGATCACTACATAAGGAACCAGAACATGACTGCATATCTTTGCTAAATTCTCACCATGCACCACAGCATTCACAGGACTATAATAACATTCTCTGATAATAATAAACAACATTCCCCAAATCTGATGCTCACAATGCACCTTATTTTTTTTTATATAAGTCTTGTCCCAATTCTTACAATACCGCCAGGACAGAGGAGACGCATATAAATTCATAACCAACTGTCGGGTCAACAAATCATTGAGTCTATACGTATGATAAGAACATTACCTCATTCTAAACCAAATAATAATCTTTGCTCTTTAATATACTTTATACAATCCGATTGCACTAATCCTAGATCCAATAACCTTGTCTCACCCAGTACGAACTGCTCAGGCAACAAGCCACCCCTGACATGACCAAAAATCTTGTATGATGCCACAACGTGCTAATAGGCTACCAACTCGAACGTGATATATAAGGAAAATGAAATCTAGAAGGGACTACTCACATCACGCAACTAATATGGACTTCCCTAAAAAAAATGGGACACAAAACACACAAAATAGAATATAAGGGACTGTAATTATCATCACACTGTTGCGGCGTGCAACCCGATCCAAACAACATACTCATAGTAGCATGCCACCCGATCCATACATAAAATTTACATAAGGAGGTACGCATCGAGCTAAATTTCTCATTACAACACAATACCCAATATCACTTACAAGCACGCTAAGTGCATAATACCATCCCTGAGGGGACATATAGCGCCATAAGCTAACAAACTCAAGCATAACTGAGGTGCGATAAATGTTCTAAAATTAAGAGCCATCCTGTTCACATAACACCCTCGCTACGTGGAACCTCAACACATAAGAAATTTACCAAGATGTTTCGCAACTCACACGGCACAATATATTATTACATGAGATAGCCGACGACGAAATAACATCCAACATCCGAATACTCCTCCATAAGGAGATCTACACTGAAATGAACACATTCGGCCTGATATAGAGCCCATATTCATATATAAATCCATCCACATACCTCAAGCCAATTCCGATCATACCGAACTAGGCCAATAATCTTTTTTGGGTCCATAATAACCCCTTTTTCCCATAATACATGAGAAGAACCATCATAAGCAAAGTAATCCTCCACAGTCCACAACCTAATAAACCGAGTGCCCTTCAGGAATAAATTTTCAAATTAAAGATATCACCACAATCTTAATGCTTGGTTTCATTCTTCAATCAATCAAGTGACTACATGCCACACTTATACAATATTTCCGTGGAACACACTCCCAAGACCTTCCGTAACAGGTAACAAGTCTGCATATCCATGTCACCGGCTGCACTAACACTGAAAAACCAAGAATCCATAACCAGGATGCATAGCCTTTTTCACAAATCACTAATCTCAGGTGAAGCTGAAGATAATGCCAGCTTACTCTAAAAATTCAAATCCTTTTCATTCTCATCCGAGCTCATGACGTCCTTGCGAACACCAAACAACAACCTTGATCCTCAATTTCAAATTTCATATCACTCGCTGCACCTAACAAGCCAGCATGCGATAGTACAAGAATTTCATCACGACTCCTGAACCACTAACATGGTAAACACGTTCTCACATGGGAACTTTTTACGTAACTCATTCCAAGAGAACCATAGCAACACACGAGCGAATTCTCACAACCACAGAAGATGCAATTCTTCAAGTAGTGTCCTAAGCCACCTTAGCTCTTTTCGGGATCCGCCTACACATAGCAGGCCATAATACTAGAATACTTTCAAATAAATTCAATTACAACGGCCGACAAGCCTCACACGTACCATCATAAATCACTTACATAACTTAATCACGCTGAAGGAACTGATAACGACCTCAATATGCCAACTCAACCATGGCTATCCAACCTCTTCCAATTTGTCCTTAATTGCCCTAGAATAATAATAACTTCATTCAACACATAATGCACTCAACCCGAGTGGACTTGTAACACGAGACCATGCTGTCTCAAATCCCACAAACCACTTCATACCTTCCTTGTGCGCATATTTGCATCACGACTGGCACATCCATTCTGATAATTCCTCTATGAATCCGAAGTCCCTTTCTCCCTTTCATCCCAAGTGCTACACTGCAAGCTAAAATATCTTAGAACAATTCTGAGCTTCTTATCGTAAGCTTCTTCACAAGCACGAATCGTAAATATACCGCGGGCTTGAGCCCTTAGGCACTGTGTTTTCAACCTCTGAGTTCAGTAGGACCGTTATTGAGAGTCACCCACTCTGACATTATCTCAAATATAATCAACTTCAAGGCTCTGCTAGCCCATGACCACCCTCTCAAAGAAGCACCCGGCCGAATCACCTTCCTTGCAACTCACTTCTGCGCGAAGCATAATTCCTGAGTCTTCCCAAAGCCTGAACATGAATTGATGATGCCAATTATAGAATATATTCTTCTCTTTCCTTAGCCAACAACTTACCAATACGCCGATAACCTGAAACCTCACAAAAAAATAATCATACAATCCCATCCTAGGCAGTGGGACTCTCCTACTTAGCTTGAAGCCACCATTACACAACCTTGGAACCCACCAAGATCCTTTATCTCTTATCGATACGACCTTGCGCAATCAAACCTCCAGATTCCTTAAAACCCTTCCTTTAGCATTTCATGAACACTCTGAATCTCTAGCAACATTCACATATTAGACCTCTTACCGGATAGTTAATAAAAAATCCTTCGCCAAAGCTTTGCTAGCCACGCAACCGCTGATCTGCTCATATGAGACATCCCCAAATATAGAGATTAAGTGCCGACATCTTCCAACGTCATTGTACGGGGTATAACTACTACGACATCAATAACCCATCCTGAGCCCGTGCACATCCACCAGCTGCACAAGTCCATTCACTCCTCGTGGACATTAACTACATGTGCGACTATATCTTCCAATTCGCAGTTATGTTGTATCCTTCTTCATATCAAGCAGCTCCTTTCTGTCATAACCTCCTACCGTTATGCTGGCCAATATTTCAATTTAAGCTTGTAGACCCAATCACCGTCCACTAAAATTTCCCAAATCATTCCAAACTTTCCTCAATGGTATAGTTATATTGCCATTGCATCCACGTGCTGCTTTGCTAGCCTCTTCTCCAACCCAATCTTACAATATCCTGCCCAAAGGCGAATTGTAGAAGGTCTCAACACCGACGAACTTAGTACAGTTAACAAGGGCAACGGCACCTCATCAAAGATGAAAATTCCACCATGCTCGCAAATACCAAGCCTCATTACTCTATCAACCCAAATCTGAACATCATTAGCCCAATTGCCTTTCCCCCGCCGGTAATAAAATACCGAATCTCTAAATCATGCACTGAGTAAACCTCCCTTCAAGTCATTCACTGCCCCGACACGTAGGCAAGCATCCTACCATCACATCAATACTGCATGACAATCGTTCATAAGCATCATAGAAACTTGTGCCTAGCCTCAGAGCTCTCAGAAGTAGAGCTACTGAGCTGGAACGACAGAATATCCTTCCACAAGGCAACGACAATAGTCAAATCAACTATGCCGGGAGAAGCATCCCGTACCACCTCTGTAATACCTTTAAAATTTCTCAATTCTTGATTTATAATAAGCGCTTCACGTCACATAAGATTTAATAGGAAGAAAATAAAGGCATAAGCCTCAAAGGAATCAAATCGTACGATGAGGAATCAAGAAGGGAAGTACCCCTAACAGCCCTGTAGCCTCCCAAAGATAAATACAGATGTCTCCGTACCGATCCGCGAGACTCTACTAGACTTGTTCATGACTTGTGAGACCTAAGGGAACCTAGTTCTCTGATACCATTTTGTCCCGATACAAAATCCACAAAGGGTCGTGATGGCGCAGGACAACAATGTCAGGCAAGCCAACACTAATTAATTAATAATTTCTTGTTTTAGATATCTCTGAATTTACTTCTTTTATATATTTAAATAATAAATAATAAGTTTTACCGAATAAATAATAATATCTCTAACAATTCAAATACTGAATAATCCCCTAGACATCCCAGGACCCGGTGTCATAAGTGCATGAGCAATTACTAAGAGAAACGAATAAAGTACAATCACTGTTAGGAATACAAATTGGACACAAGTAAATACAATACGCTGAAAAAGACTATACTGGCTGCGGGTCGCCTCGAGAAATGCAACTCACCTAGTCTCCGTATCATCCATGTTGCTACGCCCAGTAGGCTGCTAGAAATACCTGCACATGTGCAGCAAAATGCACAGCAAGCGTAGCATGAGTACGAAAATAACGTATACTCAGTAAGTATCCCGCCTAATCTTGAAGAAGTAGAGATGAGAGGTCGACTTCGATACTTACTAGTGTTTCAATAATGATAAATTGATAATGTACCAAATTGAGAATTTATATAATCATGATTGTAATTTAATAAAGTGAAGAAAGTAAGCAATTCTTTCTTTTATAGGAAATACTCAAATCCCTTCTCATCATTTATACATTTATTCTCAGACCGGGAAGAAACAATATCACTTCAATAAATTTCAAGGCAAGCAATTCAAGCATGCGCAAATCATGCCGAGGACGTACGACCCGATCCAACAATATTTAAACCGTGCACTGTCAGAGGGTCGAAAGACGTGAACCATAGATGTATCGATTACCCCGCTCGTGAATCATACATGTGATATCAAACATGAATAACACAACCACCCTACTCGCGAATCATACATGCGACACAAGTACACATAATAACACATACTCGAGCAGTCATTCAAGACACTCATCGAGGAGACAATTATTCAAGGAGGTGTAAATTTTCCTTTTTACAAGTCATGGAAATGAGGTTTTACTCTTTTAGAAAATTATTTGCCACTTCGATATGATTGAAGAAATTTAAACTGTCAATAAGGTTGCATTTATTACAAGCAAGCATATTTTTGGATCCTAGACTACCCGGACATAAGCATAATAGTAGCTACGCTTGGACTCTCGTCACCTCGTACATACGTAGTCCCCACAATTAGCAGCACATATTCAATTAATTCACCTATGGGACAATTCCCTCTTACAAGGTTAGAAAGGAGACTCACCTCGTTCCGAAATTACATAACCGGCCTTCCACGCCTTTCCGAAGACTCAATTCGATGCACAATGCTCCAAAACTAGTCAATAATTACACAAATCCATTAATATACAATCAACTACTCATATTAATCCAATTTTTAATAATTCCTAACCCCAATCGAAAAGTTTGACAAAATCGCCCTCGAGCTCACGTGTCTGGATTTCAAAATTTTTCGAAGATAAAGTTTACCTATGGCCTCATGAACTCAGATATATAATTTATCTTAATTTCATGTCCCAAATCGTGGTAAAAATCCAAAATACAAATTTCTAGGTCTTCCACCAAAAATTCATCTTTTTTACTAATTTTCATGCTCAAATCCATATACAGTCATGTATTTAACTCAAAACTAACATAAATCAGTTACCTCATGCTTGATGGTGAAAATAACACCTCAAAGTTGCTCCAAAAATTGACTCCAATGGAAGAAATGGAGTTGAAATGAACTCAACCTCCAATTTAAAAAACCTCACTGCCTCCAGTATTTTCGCACCTGCGGTGCCAGCCGCACCTGCGAAAATGCATCGCAGGTACGGTCCTCTTCAAGCTGGGCAAAATCCGCTTCTGCGGTCCCTCTAGCGTCCCTGCGCCTTCGGACATGCGCGTGCCCTTTCGCTCCTGCAACCTAGCTGCCCCTCATGCGTCCAGCATCTTCGGAGCTTGCCACGCACCTACGAGCTCGTAGATGCAAAAATAGTTTCGCATCTGCGATTCCTCCCAGGTTTGCCCAAACTCGCTTCTGCGACCACAAAGCCGTACTTGCGGCTCCGCACCTACGGTTAAAACCTCGCAGGTACGGTTACACCAGATATCAGCTGCTGCAATCCTTCAATCAGATTTTCAAATTTGATACGCTAACTATCCGGAATCCACCTGAGGCCCCCCGGACCCCAACCATATCAAAAAATGCTAAAATCATGAATCACACCCCAAATCAAACTTGATGAACTTGAGAAATTAAAACTTCAATATTCGATGCTGAAACCTATCGGATCACATCCGATTGACCTCAAATTTTGCACACAAGTCATATTCGACATTACAGACTTACTCCAACTTTCAGAATCGGAATCCAACCCCGATATTAAAAAGTCCACTTCCGGTCAAACTTCTCAAAAACCTTCAAATTTCTATCTTTAGCCAAATAACTCCAAAATGACTCACGGACCTCCGAATTCACTTCCGATCGCGCTCCCAACACCAAAATCACCACACAGGACTATTCCCAAACTCGGAATCCCAAACAGTCAACGATAACACTAAAATACACTTCAACCCAAACTTATAAATTTCTTCCAAAAATGCTAACTTCCACAATAGGTGCCAAAATGTTCTCGGGTCTTAAAAATTCGATCCGGATATACGCCCAACTCCGAAATCATCATACTAACCTGCTGGAACATTCGAATTCCGATTCCGATGTTGTTTACTCAAAAATCCAATCTTAGTCAATCCTCTCAACTTAAAGCTTCCGAAATAAGAGTTCTCTTTTCAAATCAACTTCAAACTTCCCGAAAATTTTATTCCGACCGTGCGCACTAGTCATAATACTTGAAATGAAGCTGCTCATGGTCTCAAATTGCTAAACGATGTGCTAGAGCTCAAAACGACCGATCGGGTCATTACAAAAAGAAACTCACACATGCACACTCACATACGCACACGTACACACATTGGTGGATGCAACTCATAGGTGACAAGTTCATCTGAATTCACTATTCTTTGTTGGAGGCGGAGCATAATTTTATATGTGAAAATATTAGATCTAAACTCGTAATGTAAAAGTGTAATGAGTTCAATGCTAAAGTTTAAAAGTTAAACCATAAGTGTAATTCCTTGATGCGCTTCTACTAATTACTATACGTGTGTGTGTGTGTGTGTGTATATATATATTATCATTATTATTATTATTAAAGTTTGAATACAATATCGGTTTACAAAAATAACCTTATAATATTAAGCATAATAACTCACAATGAAAGGACATAATCGAAATTCTAGACGGGAGTCTTATAATCTTATTAGATTTAGGACATACATGAATACTACATGTTAGCATATAAACCTAATACCTCTAAGAATGTGTTAGGTTTCATATTAGTATAATTACTTTCGAAACATCTTTTTAGTCATGTAATTCTATAACTTTTAGGATATACTTCTTAAAATTTTCTATTACTAATTTAATTTAAAAACGTATTATATTATTCTATTACTAATTTAATTTGAGAAGGTATTATATTTTTCAAATCCATTTAAAAAAAGAAGAGCATAAAATTATTATAAAAGCATGAATACAATAACGATAGACCAAAATAGCCTAATAATATTAAACACAAGAACTCATAGGGGAAGGACATAATTGTAATAACCTATTTTTTGGATTACAATATCTTCAATTTTAATTACTTTTAATATTTAATATTTTAAAATTAATAAATTTTGTCTATTACATTCTTTCTTATTAAAAATATGCAACAAGGTTTAATAACACCAATTTTATAAGAATCCTCCTTATTGATAATACATTACCACTCCATAATATTCAACACCCAAAAAAAGTAATGTTAAATGAACTGCATAAAGTATTGAAATTGAGAAAAGAATACGATCATGATAATATATTTTTATATTGTATTTAAATTTTGAACCGCTTTCCTACTCAAATATTTTTTTATTATTAAATTTTCATATAATATTGAATAATATACCAAATTAGTAAAAAGTAACTAAGAAAATATTTGAAAATATAAATGTGTGAGAAAGAGAAAGAAAAATGGTTGGCAAAAGTCAATACCACTAACTATTTTGTGAATATAGTGATCTAAAAGTAAAATATAAGATCGATCTTTTTATTCTTTGAAAATAAAATTTATGGTGAATAAAATTATAATTACGTCAAAATATTCAAGACATGAGATGAACTAATATTAAGAATTTTAATAAACATAAAATAAATTATTCTTTATGTTAAGACCAAATAATTAAATCTTTTAATTATTTATTTAGCAAGAAAATAAAATTCATTTATTTTTTTAAAATTCATTATATGAGTAAAGTTATTTTTCAAGTTAAAAAAAACTCTTAGGATAGATAAATTTATCCCATAAAAAGAGCGTTAGAGATTATATTTTTTTAGAACATAAAGTAAAAAAAGTTAGTATAGTATTACGAATCAAACGGCCATACAAGTGTATGAGGAAGAACAATCAAAGATGATATATGTCAATGTGTTTCACTAAACTCATGGGGGAAAGAGGCAGTCAGCATAGATGTCCTAACACATAAGTTATTCAACTAGGTCCCTGCCTCACCTTAAGTCAGAAGGAGGAACTCATTCAAGAGATTACAATGGTGGAGATCCAGAATGCAATAAATGATATGCCTAATGAAAAGGCCCCTGGGGTTGATGGATTTCCAGTTGAATTCTTCACTAAACACTGGCAGGAAGTGGGAGATGATGTTTGTGATGCTGTCAAACAGTTTTTGCAACTGGCAAGATGCACAAAGGAATCAGTAGTACTGCTGTGACACTAGTTCCTAAAGTGCGAAATCCCAGTCATGTAAAGGACTATAGACCAATAGCTTGTTGCACAACCTTATACAAGATCATTACAAAGGTTATCACAGCCAGAATAAAGAGAGTAATTGGAAGACTGGTAGGGGAGTCACAATCAGCTTTCATTGAGGGCAGATGTATCACAGATAATATCCTCTTTACACATGAGTTGTTCAAAGGGTATAATAGAAAAGGTATCTCACCAAGATGTGTTTTGAATGTGGATTTGAGGAAAGCTTATGACACCTTAGAGTGGACATTCCTGGAAAGAGTGCTGCTGGACTTGGGTTTCCCTTATAAGTTCACAGGTTGGATCATGGAATGTATATCCTCAGTAACCTATTCATTGAACATAAATAGGGGACTGACAAAGCCATTCAAAGGAAGAAGGGGGATAAGACAGGGTGACCCAATGTCACCTTAGCTTTTTGTTTTGGAAATGGAGTACCTACAAAGGGAGTTTGCCTAGATGATGAAGAATAAAAAATTCAAATTCCATCCCAGATGCCAAAAGCTTGGAGTGGAGCATGTTTGTTTTGCTGACGACCTTCTCATGTTTTGCAGGGCTGACTTACAATCCATTAGATTGCTAAGACAAACTTTCCAAAAGTTTTCTGAAGCATCAGGTTTGCAAGCAAATGCAGAGAAGAGTGCAGTTTATTTAGCAGGTGCCTCAGCAAACCAAAAGCAGGATATACTACAAGAATTGGGGTTCCTGAAGGTACACTCCCATTCAAATACTTGGGAGTACCTTTGGCATCGAAGAAACTTTCAATTATACAATGCTGGCCTCTAGTGGAGAAGATTACTCAAAGAATCAATTGTTGGACAGCAAGACTTTTATCTTATGCAGGGCGTGTACAACTGATCAAGTCAGGTATATTTGGCATACAGTCGTACTGGGAACATACCTTCTTACTGCCAAAGAAGGTAATGAAGATGGTAGAAGCTATATGCAGATCTTTTTTGTGGACAGGTTCATCAACAATATCAAGAAAGGCTTTGGTTTCTTGGGACAAAGTTTGTCTACCACAAGGAGCAGGTGGTTTAAATGTGTTGAATTTGGTGGTATGGAACAGAGATGCTATAGCAAAACACCTTTGGGCTGTGGTAAAGAAGAAAGATTGCTTATGGATCAAATGGATCCATACTTTCTACATAAAACACCACACACTAGAACGGATGCCAGTACCCAAAAATGCAGCTTGGGTAGTCCGGAAAATTCTGGAATCAAGGGATGTCATAGGGGAAACTCAGGGTATTCAAGGCAACCTTCTGAGCAGACTGAATCAATTACAAAATGGAAATTCCTTCAGCATTAGGAAGCTATATTGGCTACAACTCCCCCAACTATCAAAGGTTCCATGGAAAGGTATTGTGCTTCAACCAAGAATGCATCCCAGGTTTAAATTCATTCTATGGTTAGCACTACAAAGAAGATTAGCTACAGTTCACAGACTACTGAAGTTTGGTGTTCAAATAACTCAACAATGTGCACTCTGTAAGCTAGTTGATGAAACTTTTGACCATTTATTCTTTGAATGTTCTGTGACAAATGAAGTGTGGTCGAGACTGCTGATATGGTTAGGACATGATAGACCTATTCAAAGTTGGCAAAATGAGGTGGAATAGATAAGTCACTATGCTACAAAAAAGAGTGGTCACTGGGAAATTGTCACCTGTGTATTTGACATAATGGTTTACACCATATGGAGAGAAAGGAACAAAGTTCGATTCCAGGGAGGTGCAGTAAATGTGAACAGTGTATGCAGAGAAATCACAATTACACATCAAAGGGTAGGAAATACAACACTGGCATGGATGGAGCTCTTACAATGCTCAATGGGTAACCATAAAGCATAGCTTAGTTCTTGAGTATAAGTAGCCTTGATGTATTTCGATTAGCTGTTAGTTTTTAGTTACTTAGATTTAGTGATGAAGACACTGAATCTACAGATAAAGGATATATACTGAGGAGTAGATGGTCTGCATCTACCATATTCTGTAAATATGTTTTTTTAGAATGAAATGAAAAACTATTTACCAAAAAAAGATATCTGTCAATGTGCTTCTAAGTATGTTTTATCCCTGAATTCAATAGTTCGTCTCCCGAAACTAAAGTATATCCTTTTAATTTATGTGAAAATAATTTTCAGTATGTTTATGTTTTGCAATTATAATAAGTAAAGCACAAGGACAAACATCTTAAATATTGGACTACATTTATCGTAATATATTTTCTTGCGAACAACTATGTATTGCACTTTCACGAGGGATATCAATATCGACAACAAGAGTTCTGGTTGTGACAGAGCAACCAAAGCATTAGACGAAAACATACATAAAAGCAACATCTACAAAGAAGTGTTCGGTAAGACGCCATCACGTTAATTACTTTTAAACTATAATACAAATTATGTAACTAACATGACAAAATTGATCATTTATGTAAGTACTGATGATATCTTTTCATTTTGGATTTATGTATTATGTTAATTAATAGGAGCAATATTTTTCCGCATTTAGATGATTGTTGTATTATTATATATAAAATTTATCCTAGTAATCAAATTATGTTGTTGCTTCATATAATAAATGTTAAATCGCCATGTGTCATATATAT
>MU762087.1:26655-38778 GCA_026770625.1 Nicotiana glauca | reverse complement strand
TTATTATGTGACCGATTAATAAAAGGATGCAACAAAATTTTTAAAATTGTAAAATTATTTTATTTGACATTTTTGGAATAATTTGCTTGGGGTAAAAATCACGTGCTCACAATGCACACCCGATTTTAAGAAGGTAATATTATTAAAATACGCGCCTAAAGCAACTACGCGTTTTAACTTTGCGAGGGCCATGAAAATTTGCTAAATGGCATGCCTCGAGTTCTAAATATTTTTAAAGAAATAATTAAATGAAGGCCACACATTTGAGGTTTTATTTGGCGTGGCGCACCTCAATTCCATTTTAAAGAGGTATTTAAACTAAAAGCTCGGGGGCCATGGACTATGTCTCATCTAGTATAGCTCACCTCAATTTAATGCACAAATGCCCACTATGAAGAAAGTTAGGCTTAACTGATCATGTATTAACCTTGACCAAACAACCTATCCATAGTGCTATAATTAAGCAATGAAACAGGAATCTATCATAAAACTTGAACGAAATATTAAACATCAGAGGAGACAAAGGAATTCTTTTGCAATTGAAGAAAATGACAAAAAAAACTACAAAAAGGGAGAGATTTAAAAAAAAATGAGCTTCTTAGTCCCTAAAATTAATTCACCAAAATTGAAATCCCAATTAGATCCATTAAGTAAAACGTAAGAAACTTTTAACAAGAAATATGAAGTTCCTTATTAAGCCTTAAGATTGAGCACAAAAGTGAGAGCAAAATATTTTTGAAAATTTCTCCAAAATCGAGAATGAACAGTAAGTAGGACACCTAATTTAATTCTTACAAAATAGAAAAGAAAAAATAAATTTGACCCAACTATAAAACTAATACTTCATATGATCATCCAAGATCAAGTAGGCGATCACAAAACGAGCCGGATTCTAGCTACTTCCATTGTAATTTAATAAAAAAAATTCAAACCAAGCTTCCATTTAATCATGCCAAATCGAAATAGTAATATAAACACAAAGCTACAACTCAAAGATTAACAACATCCGTAATGTGCGCAAGGTTTATTCAAACTCAAAAGGATAACAACCAATACTAATTATTAAAAAAAAAGGGTTAGAGATGGACCTTTATAGTGATGAACAAGGCTGAAAATTTACGACTCAATCGGGCCAAACAGAGCAATAATCATCGAACTAAAAGCCGGAGCTACGAACCGGAATCTCGACTGGAAACCTCGCCGAATGCTTTCACTCGATCTCCTCCAATTTTAAGAATCTTGTGCGTGTTTTGCTGGGTGAAAACAAAAAATTTAAAAGTGGTTTGATGGGAATTTTGTTGCTGTATTTTTAGGTGGAGAATGAAGCCATTCCGGACTGATTTTCAGTTGGATTTTTGGTGGTTTTGGCTGCCCAGTGTATATAGAGTGTATACCCAGTGTATCTCTTGTGTATATCTAGTATATATCTAAAGTATATCCAGTGTATACATAGTGTATACAACTCTCTCCTCTAGTTGTCCTGCCCCTCTTTGTATCTGTACGTGTGTTTTTATAGAGGGACATGAAGGGGAAGAGCATATGGGTGGGGAATATGAGTGGGGGAGAGTGGAGTATTGAGTGGAAAAAGTGGGGAAAGTGGGAAGTAAATGGAGAAAGTGGGTTGTGAGTGGAGAAAGTGGGTAGAGAGCGGAAATAAATTCAAACATGGTCAAAAATTAGGTGTTCACACCGGCATTTTGCTAGGCCATCGCATCAGTAGGGATGCAGTTTGCGTTGGATGAGTCCGTCCGAGGAGACCGTGCTCAATCTGTATTGGCTAAAGACTTTTCTCCTGACGTCATTGTACGGGATGTGATCTCCTCTCATCCTGTCTATCACCTCATAGATGATCCCTCTAGTGGGGATGAGTCATTGTCGAGGAAAAGGAGGAGGGTAGAGCTGGGGAAGTCCGTCGCCATCGATACTGGAAAGAAAAGAGCTGATGCTTCGAGGCCGGCATCTTTGCCTGGGTCAGGCGCAGGTGCAATTTTTATGGCGGATGCCATATTAGCACAGATTCGCCAAAAGTGGCGCATCGTCTGCCGTCAGAGGAGGTGGAGTTGAGCGTGCCAAGGATGACGGTTCAGGCTCGGACGTCAGCCCAGAGGATGTATGAGCTTTCCTGGAGAGGCAAACTCGTAAAGAAGTGAGGACAGAAGGTTCTTACCGACACATAGTTATCCCTACATATTACAACTTGTTGGCGAATTGTGAGCAGGTTGCCTCGACATTCGCCCCTTTGTGCGCTGCTTCTGAGAGCGCGGTGCTTCAGGCGATGAATGATGAGGATCAATTGCAGAGTATATCTGGCATGGCTCTGAGGGTAAGTGTTTTTCTCCTTTCTTTTGTTTTGGATTTTTTTTTGTATACTTAACCCATTCCTTGTCTTTGCATACCAGACCCTCATCATGGAGATAGAGCGCAATAGGAAGTATAGGCAAAAGATGGTCGTTTTTGGGAGAATGGCCTCCAAATATAAGGAATACGGTACCAAACATCACGCATTGGCCAATATCTTTACTCAGGACAACGATTTTCAGTTTTTCCGTGACGAGCTAAAGCAAAAGAAAAGCAGTTGGCGTAAAAGGTCAAAGAGATAAAGGAGTGGGATGAAGACCTGGTGAAGGTCATTGCCCATTGCAGCTAACTTGAGGCGGCTCTTAAGGCCAAGGAAGATGAACTCGAGATGACTAAGTCGGCGTTAGCCGAGAACGCCAACCTTCAAGTGTGGATGGACACCTTAACTGTTGAACTTGTCAAGAGGGCGGCGGAGGTTGTCGACCTCATGGGCGAGCTGAACATTAAGGATGATAGATTGGCTCATGCTGAGAGGGATAGGGCGACCGCCATCTCTGAGGTAGCGGCTTTGGAAGATGCCCTTCGTGTTTGTAGATCAGATTGAGAAAAGGAGGTGGTTACGTTTGCGCTTAAGGTAGCGAGATTTGGAGGCGGATTTATCCATGTTAAATGAACGAGTTACCGCTTTGAAGGCGTAGGATGCGCGACGGCAGTCGCAACCTTCTACACCTCATGTTTTGGCCGACCCTATCGTACCACAAGATTTATATGAGATGTGGGTTCATGTCGAAGTTCAATTTGACATGTATAAGTCTATCCATATCGATGGGAAAGTGTCTGAGGAAGGCCTTCGGGACGTGCGTGTTAAAGCACGTGCAGCTCGTGAGCATGCAGGTATGACCCCGGTACGCTTGGGGGAGACTATGTTGATTTTGACAATATGGAAAAGCTCGCCTTCGATTTTTGGTACAATGAGGTGTATGCCATGGGGGATGATGTGGCGTACGACGCGGTTTTATTTATTTTTGCTATTTTTATGAGGGCGTTCTTAAGCCCTTTTGTAATAAAAAAAACTCTTGTAATATATAAGCTGAAATGGAACAGTTACTTATTGTTGTGTACTTCTGAACTATTTTTTGCTGTGGTTTTTTATGGGGGGGAGGGGGGGTTCCTGGGCAACCCAGACTTGTATGATATTTTATCGTAATTCGAGAGATGTCAGATGTCAGGCAATCTGTGTGATATCGACTATTAAATGATTTGAGCAAGGTCAGGCTCTTTATTTGGTGATGGCTTATGCCATAGGGGTGTTGTTTCAAGTTAATATCGAAATGTTAACCCGTTGTATTTCGAACGAAGTCGAAATATTGTCTTTGGTGACAGCCTTTGCCGAAGGGGTGTTATTTCGAGTTAATGTTGAAATCTTAACCCGTTGTATTTTGAATAAAGTTGAAATATTGTCTTTGGCAACGGCCTTTGCCATAGGGGTGTTATTTCGAGTTAATGTCGAAATATTAACCCGTGGTATTTCGAACGAAATCAAAATATTGTATTTGGCGATGACTTTTGCCGTAGGGGTATTATTTCGAGTTAATGTCAAAATGTTAACCCGTTGTATTTCAAATGAAGTCAAAATATTGTCTTTGGCGATGGCCTTTGCCATAGGGGTGTTATTTCGAGTTAATGTTGAAATGTTAACCTGTTGTATTTCGAAAGAAGTCAAAATATTATCTTTGGCAACGGCCTTTGCCGTATGGGTGTTATTTCGAGTTAATATCGAAATTTTAACCCGTTGTATTTCGAACGAAGTCAAAATATTGTCTTTGGAGACCGCCTTTGTCGTAGGGGTGTTATTTCGAGTTAATGTTGAATGTTAACCCATTGTATTTCGAACAAAGTCGAACTCTTAATTACGAAAGAAGATCGATGGAGAGTAAAATGTTGTTTTATTTCATTTACTGGATAGTTGTACATGTTGATTTCATTCATACATTGTAGTTACATGTCGGTTTCGTAAACACATTGGAGAAGTGGAAGTTTCCTTGTATCTAGTCCCTTCATTGCTCGGCCTGGAGATACCATAGGCAGGCAGGTCAATAAATAATACTTTGCACTTCGAGGCATCCCCCTCGTCGCCTCGTTAAGAACCTCCCTAAGAAAATCCAATTAGGACAAAACCCGGGTGAGGAAAAAAGAGAATAACTTGGGTGGCATCGTTTTTTAGAAGTGAAAGTATTTGAGGTGAGCGACATTCCAGTTGCTTTGTAATAGTTTTCCTTCCATTATTTCTAGTTGGAATGCCCCATTGTTGCTACTTTTGTCATTTTATATGGCCCGTCCCAGTTGTTTCCTAGTTTTCCCTCATTTGGGTCTTTGGTTGCTTGCATATTGGCCCTGAGGATGTAGTCCCCGACTCTGAGTGTCGTATTTTGGACTTCTTGTTGTAGTATCTTTCCGCTTGTTGTTTTTGGGCTACCATCCTTACATGAGCTATATCCCTCCGTTCATCCACTTAGTCCAGGTCTTGTATTCTGTTCTCGTTGTTATTTGGTCCACTTTGATTGGAGTATCTCAGGCTGGGTTCTCCTACTTCAACGGGTATAATGGTGTCAGTCCCTTAGACTAATGAATATTGCATTTCACCTGTGATGGTTTTGGCGTGGCACAGTAGTCCCGTAATACCTCTAGTAGCAGTTCCGACCATAGCCCTATGGCGTCCTCGAGCATTTTTTTAGTATATTCAATATTATTTTGTTGGAGGATTCTGCTTGAACCTTGCCCGCGGGATGGTATGGCGTGGAGAGTATTCGCTTGATGCGCCATTATTCGAAGAACTCAGTCGTCGTTTTTCCAATAAACTGAGGTGTGTTGTCGCAGATGATTTCTTTGGGGATGCCAAAGCGGCATATCACGTTTTTCCATATGAAAGCGATGACTTCTTGTTCGCGTATATGGGTGAACGCACCTGCTTCCACCTATTTGGAAAAGTAGTCAGTTAAAACCAAAAGAAAGTGTATCTTACCTTGCCCTGCTAGGAGGGGTCCGACGATGTCCATTCCCCATTTTATGAATGTCCATGGTGAAGTGACGGAGTGCAGGAGTTCGCCGACTTGGTGTATCATAGGTGCGTACATTTAGCATTGCTCGTATTTTTTGACGTAATCCGCGGCTTCCCTATTCATAGTGGGCCAGTAGTATCCTTCACGAATGAGGCATCTCACGAGGGCCCGGTTGCCTGTATGGGCACCGCATTGACCCTCGTGTACTTCTTCGAGCACACACCTTATTTTATTTAGTCTTAGGTATTTTTCCAAAGGACCGCCGAACATCCTTTTGTAAAGGTCGTGATTTATGAGGCTGTATCTGGCCGCCTGTATTCAAAGATTTTTGGCTTCTCTTTTGTCTTGAGGAAGTGTTCCCTCCTGCAAATATGTTATGATGCGGTTGCGCCAATCCCAAGTTAAATTTATAGAATATACCTCAACTTGGTCTATTGATGTGTGGAGGATTGTGACCATGTTTTCCTTGGTGATATTTTTGGTTGATGCGGCCAGTTTGGTGAGACCATCTGCTTCAAGGTTTTGCGCCTAGGGTATCTGGTCGAATCGGCATTCGTCGAATTCTGGTAGTAGCTTATGGATTTTTGCCATGTATCCTATAGCCTTTGCTCCTTGATTTGGAAAGTTTCAATAACATGGTTAACGATGAGTTGTGAGTCGCATCGGAAGATGACTCGTCGTGCACCATATCTGAGGGCAAGTTTTAATCCTACAATTACGGCCTCATTGTTATCCATTTCGGGACACCATATGGATTAGGAAATTACTTCGCTTGTTGGGACTTCAAGTACGAGTCCCAGTCCGGAACGTGATGTGTTAGATAAGCCATCGGTGGAGGACCTAGAGGTTAGGTCGTCCATGGGAGGTGCGAAACGTTTCTTACTCGACCTCGGACGATATGTCTGCACTGAAGTCGGCAACAAAACCAGCGAGTACTTACAATTTTATCGCAGTTCGTGACTAATATGTTATATCGTGCTAGCTCAATTCTATGGCCTATTTGGCCAATCTACCTGATAGTTCAGGTTTGTGCAGGATGCTCCTGAGGGGGAAGGTCGTCACCACCTTTATGGGGTGACATTGAAAACATGGTCTAAGCTTTCGTGAAGCTATGACCAATGCCAGATCCAATTTTTTGAGGTAGGGATACCTCGTTTCGGCATCAATTAAGTTTTTTATAATATAATAAAATAGAGGTTGTGTACCTTTGTTTTTGCAGACCAACATTGCGCTTACCGCGACTTCGGAGACGGCTAGGTAGACAAGGAGGCATTCCCTCGATCTGCATTGGCGAGTAATGGCGGCGAGGAAAAGTATGTTTTTAGTTTTCTAAGGGCGTCGATACATTATGAATTTCACTGGTGCCCGTTATATTTCTTTAGCACATTAAAAAATTTATGGCATTTGTCCGATAACCGCGAGATGAACCTTGATAGGGCGGCTATCCGACCCATCAATTTTTGTACATACTTTTTGTTGGTTAATATTTCAGGTATTCCTTCGATGGCCTTGATCTGGTCCGGATTGACCTAGATGCCTCTTTTCGATAGCAGGAAATAGATAAATTTATCCGAGTTAACGCTGAAGGCACATTGCTCGAGGTTTAGTTTCATGTCATACCACCTCAGAATGTCAAAGGCTTCCTTCAGGTGATCGATGTGGTCCTCTTTCCTTTTCGATTTCACCAACATGTAATCGATGTATACTTCCATCGTTTTGCCAATTTGATCTTTGAATATCTTGGTGACTAACCTTTGGTATATCGCCCCCACATTTTTTAGCCCAAACGACATGATTTTTTAGCAATATGTTCCTTGGTGAGTGATAAAAGTAGTTTTCTCTTGGTCCTCTTCCTCCGTGAGGATCTGATTATAACCCGAGTAGGCATCTAGGAAGCTTATCAACTCGTGTCCCGTTGTTGTGTCGATGAGCTGGTTGATATGTGGCCATGGAAAGGAGTCTTTTGGGCATGCCTTATTTAGGTCTGTAAAATCGACGTACATCTGCCACTTTTCATTTTTCTTCTTCACCATGACCACGTTGGCGACCCACTGGGGATACTTTGACTCTCGGACGGATCCATTGCCGAGCAACTTATCAACTTCTTCGCAGACGGCTTCGTTGATTGCGGCGTTGAAATTTTTCCTCATTTGTCATACTACTGGATAAAGGGGGCCGACATTCAATTTGTGCGTGGAGATATCTTTCAGGATGCCTGGCATATCTGAATTGGAGAAGGCAAACAAATCGGCATTGTTAGTTAAAAATTTATCAAACTTACCTGGTTCTGAGAGGTTGTGCCCGATGTAAGACTTTTTGTGATGTCGTTTCGTCTAGTTGGACGGGATCACAATATTCTATGGTCGACCTTGCGGCTTCCACGATGTCGGGATCCTTGATAACGTCCATTGGCCTGTCAACTTTAGTTCCCGACATTACTAATTGCTATGCTCCCGTGCTCTCTCCCTTTAAATGTTGGGTATATATGCAATCCTGGGCGATGCAATAGCATTGTGTGGTGCGTTGTTCACCCCGGATGCTGAATATTCCCCATGGAGTAGGGAACTTGTTTACTTGTTAGAGACTTGACGGGACGGCTCGCATAGCGTGTATCCATGGTAGCCCTATGATGGCGTTGTAGGTTGTGTCTTGATCCATGACGTGAAATGTTGTTTCCAGGGTGAATCCTTCGGCTAGAACGGGTAGCGCTATTTCTCCAGAAGTTCGCTCGACTGCATTATTAAAACCAGCTAGCGTTATGCAATGCAGTATTATTTTATCTTCGAGCCTTATTTGTACGAGGACCCGAGGATGGATAATACACACGCCGCTTCCATCGTTCACCATTATTCTTTTTACATTAGTGTCTGCAATATGTAAAGTAATAACAAGAGCATCGTAGTAAGGGAAAGACAAACCATCGGTATCTGACTTATCGAAAGTGATACTATCTTCGGGTTCATCATACCGTTAATGAGTGATCGACCATTTGAGTTTGTGTGTAGTGGTGAATTTTACATAGTTGATTGGTGTCCTGTCACCTCCACCGATGATCATTTGTATGGTACGAGCGGGAGAGGGTGGTTTTGGAGGTCCCTAGGGTTGTTCGCATCCTCGGACGCTCATCAGTTCTCTCAGGTGTCCCTGGATTAGTATTCTCACTACCTCCTACCGCAGACCTATACAATCCTCAATTTTATGACCTCGTTCCCGGTGGAATTTGCAAAGGACATTTGACTTCCGAGTACTTGGCTCAGACTTTGTCTTTTGCGGCCATTTTACCTTCGTGCAGAGCTTTTCCAATGCGCATACTATTTCTGGGGGGGATATACAAAAATTGTGAGCGGATAAGAGCGGAGGCATACCTCTTTCATTTTGCTATGCCGAGGAGGGCCATCTGCATTCCACGAGGGCAGTGGTAGGGTTGATTTCTATCTTGGCCGAGGTGGGGACCCAACTGATCCCTTTGACTGTCATTATGACGATCCTTCCTTGTTTCTGCTTATACTAACGTTATCTGTTGGATCAGGCCATTGAGATCATCCTCGTAGGCCCTTACCTCGACGCAATAGACGTTGTGGATTTCTTCCCAAGTGGTGGGAGGGTATTTTATGAGCCTGCTTAATAGTTTTCTGGTTGCTTTCGACCCATTCCTGCTCAACCCATTCTGGAATGCTGCTACAGACATCCCCTCTGATACATTTGGTAGGTTTATTCTCACCCTGTTAAACTGGGCTAGGAATTCCCTGAGTCCTTCGCCGGACATCTTCCTAACGGCAAATATGTCATTTACTCTGGCTTCTGCTTTTTTAGCTCCTGCATGAGCGGTGACGAACTTGTCCGCCATTTCCTCGAACGTGCCTATTGACCGTGTCAGTAGTTGTGAGTACCAGGTTACAGCTCCCCCTATTAGAGTTTCACCGAATTTTTTCAGTAGCACTGATGATACTTGTTCTTTCGAAAGATTGTGGCATTTTACGGCTATGACGTAGTGGATGATCTTCAAGGTCTTTAGTATCGTCGTTATTTTCAGATATGATGGCATTTTGAAGGTTTTAGGTATGGCATGGGGGCTGCTTACTCGTTGTACGGTTGCTCATTGAATCGACCGACGTCCTATTTTGGTAACAACTTTGGGGCCTAGTATTTTATCGACCCTTTCTTGATACTCCTTCATCTGGTCACGGAGTGCTTTATTTTTGTTTTCCATTTCCTCCATTTTCTTTAGAATGGATTTAAGTGCATCATTACCTGCATCAACAATGGCATGAGTGTTACCTATTCGGGGGACATCTTGTTCGCCAGCAATTTTCGTGACATCTATGTGTGTAACGTCTCTATTCTCCCTTTGAGTGGGTTTATCCAGTATGTTGTTCGGAGTGTTTGTTAGCCATTCTTCCAGTAGTCTTTTTACTGCAGGTGGTGCCTCTCCAGTTGTAGACGTGGAGGCTTCCTTTCCGCGCGAAGCAGTTACGCTTTCACGTGGGTGAGGTGAAGCATCTCTCTTAGATGTAGCGTTTGGTATCATGTTTTCATTGTCTTCCCTGCCATCTTCATTGATGGTGTCTGATATGTTCGTTGTGACACCCGCTATCACTTTTAACCTTGGATCTCCTTTTCCTACCATTGTTAGTTTATGCAAAGTTAGGAAAAGATGGCTATCCCTTTCTATGATCTATATGAAACTAAAATTTTTACTAAAGACCTCCTCACAGACGACACCATATTGTTTGATCAAAAAGTTTAAAGCCTTTTGATTAAGTAAATTAATGATGAGAAAAGGAATGAATCTTAGTTAAGGATAATAAATCTAGATCAAATAATAGATAGAATAGACAAAGTGAAAGACGTTGGTTAATATGTTTGAGTTGATTAAATGCTCATAAATGCAGCAACATAAATGCACAATCAATCTTGGTAAATGTGATCGGCATAATCATACGAAGTTGATACCTAATTATTGAGATCTTTTGGAAAACTTCTTTCCTTGGTAGCTGAGTAGAAAGATAAGAGATATGAAATGATTGAGGAATCTTTGGACCTTGTCAATGTAAAACAATGACGTATCTTTTTGTAATGCAATTAATGAATAAGGCCTTTCTTGTATGTTCTCTCAGATAAATCTTTTACAAAGTGTTCTTTTGTCTCTTACCCGGATCCTCCAATTCTTTATTAACTCTTCCTATTTATAAGGGACAATCTCCCAAGAAACCCTAAAAAGTACAACATAAAGAATATTCGAAAAATATTTTCTTACTGTCTCCCCCTAAGTCTAAACTACCGTTAACATCACGTTTTGAATGACTGCTCTTGGTCGTCGTCCTTTATCACGGCGACCATTGGACGTTGCGTCATGATAACCTCGTTTATCATCTTACTCGGTAACTTTCGTGGTTACCAAATTTGGACTTATATATATGAGATAGTTTGACTCGGCATGGAGTTTTAATAAAAAACTTTTGAAACTTGTGGTCTTAAAAGATTAAGGGGTAAAAGCTTTGTGGGACCATGTCATTTGTGTGGTTATAAAAGCTTCTCATTAAGAGTATAATGGGTAAAATAAATAGTTTAAAGTTAAATTATTTTTTAATCGTAAAAATGTGTCATTCTTTTTGGAACAAACTGATAAGGAAAGTGTGTCATCTAAATTAAAACAGAGGGAGCATAATATTACAAGTGCGGTCTAGGGAGGATAGTGAATACGCAGTCTTACCCCTGTCTTATGCAGATAAAGAGGTTGTTTTCGATAGACCCTTGATTCAAAGCCAACATGTATTACATCAAAAATATAGAGAAGGAAATGTGTGACGACCCAAATGGTCATCACCTGTTTTCTCTCTTTTCCGCGCTTCTGAGGTCTTGAAAATCCCACTTTTAGTCGCCTCGATTTGCATGCGCAGTCCGGGCGCGGAGCCGGAAAGCTTAAATATGAATTCTGTGTAAAAATTGATGAATTTTGATATTAATATGATTAAAGATGACTTTGGTCAATATTTTGGGTAAACGAACCCGCACCCGTGATTTGACAGTCTCGAAGGGTCCATAAAAAAATATGGGACTCGGGCGTATGCCCGAAATCGAAATCCGAGGTCCCGATCCCGAGAAATGAATTTTTAAAAAAAATTATTTTTCTGAAAATTATAAGAAAATTTGAAATGAAAATGGATTATAAAATATTGGTATCGGGCCCGTATTTTGGTTCCGGCGCCCGGTACAGGTCTTATATGTGGTTTAAGACATTTATGTGTAATTTGGTTAAAATCGGACGTCATTTGACGTGTTTCGGACCTAAATATCTAAAAGTGAAAGTTTAAGAAGTTTGATGAAAAAGAGATGATTTTGAGGTTTGATTCCTCGTTTATGATGTTATTTTGGTGACTTGATCGCACGGTTAATTTCGTAAGATGTTGTTGAATTAGTGTGTGTGTTTGGTTAGGAGACCCGAGAGCTCGGGAGTGATTTGGAGGTGGTTCGGAGTGTTTTGAACTTGGGAAAAGTAGTAGATTTTCTACAATTTTTACACAGTGTTTTCCTTCTTCGCGATCGCGGCCTTCAGCTCGTGTTCACGTACCCTTAGCCTTCCTTTCATCTCATTCGCGTTCCCCATTACGCGATCGTGTAAGATAACTCAGGACCCCCCCAGTAATTCCTTCATCGTGTTCGCGAACTAGTCCTCGCGTTCGCTTAGTAACAACCTCTTACTCAACGCATTCGCGTACCCTATCTCGTGTTCGCATAGACAAAAGTCCTGGACCCCCCCCCCCCC
>MU762087.1:4754-15363 GCA_026770625.1 Nicotiana glauca | reverse complement strand
TATATATATATATATATATATATAACATTATTCGTACAGCTAGGCGAAGCAGTCCGAATGTTGCATCTTAGATGACGAAAGTCCGATAGCGAAAGCATCACTAGTGTGTGTATATATATATATATATATATATAACATTATTCGTACAGCTAGGCGAAGCAGTCCGAATGTTGCATCTTAGATGACGAAAGTCCGATAGCGAAAGCATCACTAGTGTGTGTGTGTATATATATATATATGTATAAGTGTCGTGCAGCTAGGCGAAGCAGTTTGAATATTGCACCCTAGATGACGAATGTTCGGTAGCGAAAGCTTCACTAGCTTAGGCTCTGATCGCGTGCCTGTTGAAGAATGATCCAGCGACTCATATGCAGTGGCTTGGTTAACGGAATCCACCGGAGCCACGGCTTCATAGGGCAATTGGCACTGCTGATAGACCCCAACCTGGGTGATCTATCCATGACCAGGATGAAGCTTGAGCTTTAGTGGAGGTCCGACTATATATATATTGGCAATTATTTTGAGAGCACATATATAGTATCATTTTTCCTTCTTTTTCTTAGGCTTCTCATACAGTGTTTGATATTCATTTAATAGTATCTTCAAAGTATCATGTGAAAATTTAGTAAAAATAAGAGAAAGTATTCGAAGATGTGACACCCAGGCGAATTTCCCATCGACGAATATAGAAGAAATACTGGATATATAAGTAAACAAGCGTTAAACCCTAATAACATATTTTAAAGCCATCCGAATCTAGGTCCAAAGCAAACAGTATCATTAGTAAGCTAAGTTGTTACAGAGGAAAATTCCAGTAGGAATTTCATGAAATTGTAATGATAGAATTGCACAATATTGTACATTTCGAAGTATTATAATTTGGTATAACCTTTAAACTTTGAAAACAAAAAAGATATAGAGGTTGAAGAAATATAAATTTACAAAGACAATGGTTTATTATACATTTCTACCTAACGATATAAATAAAAAATGAAATACGATTATCCACCACCATCTACATCAAGCAAACTTTTGTTTCATTGACTCTCATATTGTATCTGGAAAGTGATAATAGTATATATTATATTCTAATATTAATCTAATTTGGCAAGATTATCCTTGTGAAAAAATTATGGGTAATATCCTTGATTATTCCTAGTATTCCTAGCCACCTTCCCCATGTTTAAAAAAAAAAAAAGAATATATTTACCCAACCAAAAATAAAAGAACAAAAAAATGAGTTGTAAAAGATTGCAAGTGGAAATATTTGTTATAACGATCTAGAGATTGTGAAATGGTTGAGATTCATCTACACTTAATTTTAGAGTCTCTAGAGTAAAAAAAATTGAGTTGGTCAATCTGACGTAAATTCAGATTAATCGGACAGTAAATTTTAAATATAAAATTTATATAATAAAATGTTCGTTAAGCACATTAAAAACTTTTATGTTCACTTTTGCTCTTTTTACCTTTTTCTTTATCTTATTCTTTTGTTTTGGGACCATATGATGTTGCCTAAAAATCAATAGGGAATCAACCTATTCATGTTATTTTCCTTTGGATTCAAATCTTCATAAAAGATTTGCCACTTTTAGGTGTTCCTGGCCCAATTCATATCACTATGGTCGTTTGAATTATGGTGAAGTTGTTTCCGTATGATATATAGGTCAGTGTTTCGAGCCGTAAAATTAACTATTGATGTTTGTATTAGGGTAGGCTACTTACATCACACCCCTTAGGATTAGGCCCTTCCCCCGACCTTATGTGAACGCGGGATACTTCGTGCACGGAATTGCTTTTTTTTTTTTAATATCATAAAAGAAACTTATTGAGTTATTGTATACCAAAGTCAAGATAAAAGACACCTCTATAAAGATTTACTACAACCTATAGACAATACAAATCATATTAATTTGGAATATTGTCTAATCTCTATAGAAGCCTATTAGCTACTATAATAGGGCATATTATGCTTTTTGCTCAAATTTGATAGGATTAGTGCTATAGGCAGACAAAGTAAATGACAAGATAAAGATATTTATCAGTAAAAATGATAGAATAAAATAAGATAAATCAAGAGTTGCTCCTAATATGCCAACAATAGTTAAGAAATTGGCTAGGTCGTAGGGACAATAAAGTTAATTAAGTATTTAGAAGTAGTTGCCTCAGTTGCAAGTATGTACCTTAATTGCACAACAAAATATTATGCATCCATTTTGAAAGCCGTGAAACCTATACTAACATTTTTTAAATTAATCTCTTTTTTATAAAACTAATTAGGCACCCACAAAAACTTGAACTTTGCAACCATATACACACACACAAAAAAAGGCAACATTTATTTTTTGGTGCAAACACGTCGAAGAAAACTTCAACGTAACAAGAATCCTTACCCACATATATGACTGTTTAACCCAAAAAAGGACTTTAACGTCAAAATAATAAATTCTATATGGCGAGATGAATCAATTCGATCCGAAAGATATAAATTTTGTTAATACAATGTGATAGAGAAGTAAAAAATAAATTCGATGACAGATAATATAATAAAAATAAAGCATAGAAGAAATAATTCTTATTGAATGATCCTTGATAGGATGATGAGCCGAACAGACCTTGAAGGGCCGATCTATGGCTAACTTGGGAAAAAGATGCTATAAATTACAATGTATAAAACTATAGAGAAGAAAATTAGATGATTATTGTCACGACTCAAAACTCAGCATGTCGTGATGGCACCTATCCTGATACTAGGCAAGCTAACAACTCACACATACAAAAATTTTTAAATTCAAAATATATTGAAATAGGTTTAAATAAGTAAAAATCCCATAAAATTAGATGAAAACGCCACAACTCACTATAGAATATCCTAAAAATCCGAGTGTCACTAAGTACATGAGTATCTATACAACAACATAATCTTATACACTGTATAAGAAAGTAGAACATAATAAGTAAAACTGAGAGATAGGGGAGGAGAAGAAGGTTTGTGGACTCCAAGGCAGCTACCTCGATAATCTCCCAACTGAAACTCCAAGGTCAACAACCACCATGCCCAGAAATACCTGGATCTGCACACGAATTGCAGGGTATAGTATGAGTACAACCAACTCAATAAGTAACAAGTCTAACCTTTGGGCTGGAATTAGTAACAACTCAAACAATACAGTAAAAATACAGAGTTTAACTGTACAGAAAATGCAGAGATGCTTCCAGGTTTAACAGTTAAGTTCAACAGAGATAAATATGCCAAGTGTGACTGATAAGAAGAGTATGACCTCTCTATACCTACATGCCACTATGAATACCACACGTGATGCAATACAATGAAAACTCAAGCACTCACACTCTCAAAGCACTCAATATAACAATCTAAATTCTCGCTCGTCACATTCAGTCACTCAACATTGAACAATACGTGCTGCGGCGTGCAACCCGATCCAGATATAGCCGTAAGGCATTTTGGGCGCACAACCCAATCCAAATAAAGCCATAAGGCTTGTTGCGGCGTTGAACGCGATCCACATATATATAGCCATAAGGCTTGTTGCAACATGCAACCCGTTCCATATATATGCATAGCCACATATATATCACTCACGGCATGGCACTCAGGCCCCAACTCAGTCATCAATATCTCTAATCTCTCGAGCTCACAAATTCATGCCAACTAGTCCAAACAATTATATATAACACAATAATATTAGTAACAAAGACTGAGATATGATATGCAATAATAGATGTGACTGAGTACAAAATTTATCATCTAAGCAAATAATTCAATAGCAGAAATGACCACAGTGGGTCTCAACAGAAAAAATATATACCCTAACATGATTTCTAACATGAATCGGTAACTCAATTACTCTAACATATAGAGGTCACATGATAGGCTACAAGGTCTGATGACTACACAATACCACCAAATCAACCCGATCATAGTTTCTATGGTGCACACCCGTCACCCAGCATGTGCGTCACCTTAATACCAATCATATGACACGTAATTCACGGATTCGTACCCTCAGAATCAAGTTTAGAAGCGTTACTTACCTCACACCGTGCAAATCTCTACTCCAATAAGTCTTTGCCTCGCGAATCAGCCTCTGAACGCCTCGAACCAGCCACAAACAATTCGATACAATCAACACGAGATATAGGAATCAATTCCATATGAAAATGTTAAGTTCTTAATCAAAAGTCAAAAAGTCAAGTCAAAAGTCAACCTGGGGCCCACGTCTCGGAACCCAATAAAAGTCACAAAATCCAAACACCCATTCAACCACAACCATACTAAATTTGCCAAATTTCAACACCAAATCATCATCCAAATCCACAAATTTAACTCTCCAATCCCTAGCCCCAATACTCTCAAAATTCCACCTAAAAGACACATAAAGTAGGTGGGAAATTCAATGGGTAAATAGTGACTTACCTTAAGAAACTCCTCAAAATCCTTCTCAAGAATCACCTTAATCCTAGTTTGCAAAGTCCCAAAATAATAAAACTTAAGAAACTTACGTTTATATACACTGTCTAGAGGTTCTCACTTCTACGGATCATTTAACCGCATATGTGGTTCCGCTTTTGCGGAGATTTTCATCACTTCTGTGATCCACCCGTTCCAGCCCAATTTCGCATATGCGATCAAGCTTGTGCAAATGCGAGTCTGCATCTGCGGAACACGCTCTGCACTTGTGATCCCCAGGCTCACTCCCATACCTCGCACTTGCAACCCTTTCTCCGCATTTGCGACCTCACAGGTGCGGGCAAAATAATCGCACCTGCGATTAATGCCCACTTCCTTCCACGCCGCTTCTGCGATTCCATCCACGCACCTGCGACCTCGTACCTACGACCATGACCTTCGCTGGTATGATCACACTAGTCTAGGTCTGCCCAGCCATGCCTTAAGTTCTAAATTTGATCTGTTAACCATCTGAAATCCACCCGAGACCCCTGAGACCTCAACCAAATACGCAAACAAGTCCTAAAACACGATAGGAACTTAGTCGAGGCCTCAAATCACCTCAAACAACATCAAAAGTACGAATCACACCTTAATTCAAGCCTAACGAAAACTAAGAAATTCCATCTTCTACAATCGATGTCGAAACCAATCAAATCAACTCCGAATAACCTCACATTTTGCATACAAGTCATAAATGACACAACAGACCTATTTTAACTCCCGGAATCAAAATTCGAGCCTGGAAACCACAAAGTCAAATCTCTGTCAATTTTACCAAAATCAACTACGGACCTCCAAATCACTACTCGAACACACTCCTATGTCCAAAATCATCATACGAAGCTATCGGAACCATTCCGTTCTGAAGTCGTTTACACATAAGTCAACATCCAGTCAACTCTTCCAACTTTGAGACTAAGTATCCCAATTCACTCTCAAACACTCCCGGAACCAAACCAATTACCCCTGCAAGTCCCATAATATCAATTGAGCATAGAATAAGCAGTAAATAGGGAAACGAGGCTACAATACTCAAAACGACCAGCCAGATCGTTACACTTATACTTGTGATAAAGTGTGTCTATTTGTAGGGCTAAATCTAAGTAACCATTCTATTTGCATTATTGGTCCATTATGAGCATTTACTCAATCCATCTGTTGCTTTTGGAAGACTTGTAACAGTTGAGTAAATGCTGAAATTCCGTAACTGATGAGTAAATTTCTTAACTGATGAGTCAATTCCGTGCTTGTTGAGTTAATCTCGTGCTTGTTAAGTCAATTTCGTAATTGATTGCCTTGTTCTACCCGTTACAATCATTTATTGCATTCATTGTACGTTACATAATTGATTTGTAATTCATTGCGTAATGATGGTAAATCTCATGTAATCCGGGATTAATTGATTCTTTCCTCAGTTGTAACTATGAGCTATTCTCACGTACCTGATCTGGGGCTATTCTATGATGATCAGTTCCGAGACTAACATGCATTGTACGAGTATGTTCAATCCCGAAGGTGTTTCATAAATCATCTTTACATATCATTCTTCACTTTTCTCATAACTCTGCTGACACATGTCGCCATTTAATAGACTCACATGGCGAGTCTTTTTTTCAATACAATAACACTCAGGCAAACACACATGGATAAAGTACTGAAAACAATATTGAGTATATAAATAAACAAGTCTTAGATTATAGTAATGCATATTGAAATAATGAGAGCCTAGGCATAAAATAAACGATATCACTAGTGAG
This sequence comes from Nicotiana glauca, assembly GCA_026770625.1. Lineage (NCBI taxonomy): Eukaryota > Viridiplantae > Streptophyta > Magnoliopsida > Solanales > Solanaceae > Nicotiana > Nicotiana glauca. The sequence goes on along the minus strand of MU762087.1, from coordinate 9,132 downwards.
CTGAACTTTTACCTATGATATCTAGTTGGGAAAAGCTTAGCGAGGACCATGCATAAGGGCGGGTGTATGCATGTGACATCCCACGCAAATTCTACATCGATAAAACATGTGAGAGATGTTGGGTATATAAGTAAACCTTTGACGACCCTTGTGACGCATTTTAAAGTCGTGCAAGCCTCGATCTAGAGCGGATAATATAATATCACTAGTGGCTTGGGCTGGTATCCTTTTCTTGGGCAAATTAAACTTTATGGTTTAGGCATTAAAATAGTAAAAAACTTAAAAGAACGAAATTGTGAACTTATGCAACATAAGTCATTAATTTGGTAATATCAATATTTGATAGCGAGAAGTAACAGCTGAAATATTTGAAGTGATAAGTTTTGTAATCACAGAGTTCTAAAGTAGCATTAGTTTACTGATTTCATGACAAAACTTGTGAATTTAGTTACTCGAATTACAATGTTCATAGATTACGCAGTACCTCAGTTTTTCAACAAAAACATGAGATAAAGTAAATATGTGGTAATTTTTTTTTCTTTTAATATATCGGTTAGGGAAAAAAATGCAAAAATCTATAAATACAAAACGGTCAGCTGTTTTTCCACTTTCCAAAAGGTACTTTAAGGTTTGTATAAAACCAAAATAGCGAAAATAAAACAATACTTTAAAATCCCTTATTAAGAAATTATTTATATCGAATATTGGAGGTCACCTATCCTGATTGATTGATTATCAAATTTCTTAATAAAATAATAATTCATTATTTATTTATTTTAAATCTTGAAATGCATAAAAGACAGACGGTTAGACGAAGATTGCATTATATAGGTTTTTCAATTTGAGTGGTCCCTAAAGTATGATATGGAATTATTAAAAGATAATCCCCAGATAATAACAATGCCTAGAATCATTAAAGCTTCTTTTTTTAGTTTAATTAAGAGTTTAACCTTATTTAATTATATTTTTTATTGATTAGGTCTGAATTAAGCACACTTACCCACAAGCAAGACAATAGGGTGGCATAATAAGCATCACATGCATCACTTTTTCAACAAGTATTTGAGTGGGCATTTGAGTGCTTCTTGGTCATATCTTAAATCTTAAATTAACTCATATTTTAATGCTTAATTAAGAATTAATCTATATACATTGATTGTGCAGCAAAAAAAATTTACAACATGGGATTAATTTAATAATATATATCAAGTTGTTACTTTATTTTTTAAGTTACAATTTCACACGTAGTAGGCATTCGGACATAAAAATTATAATTTTGAAAAAAATAGTATTTGAAGATAAGTTGAAAAATAATGTTTGGACGTATATTTCACTTGAAAAATGTTACAGTTATTTGAGCGGGGAAAAAAGTTTCTCTAAAAAATTTAAAAAATTTCTAAAAACTTGCAAAATCTCATGGATAAACACATTTTTGAAGAAGAAAAAATTATGGACAAACAATGCCTTAATATGAAAGGCTGCGTATTTGTAGTAATTAAACTTAACCAGATAATGTAACAAAATTTATATGCAGTCAGTGCAAAAATATTTAATAAATCCTGCAACTTGAATATATATTTTTTTAAATAGTTTTAAATCAATCCCTCAGCACCTTGGAAGTGAAGATGGATTATTCAATTAGTGGACATCCCTTTAATAAGGCTAACTAATTATGAAGAAAGAGAGTGAATTAGGGTTTGTGCTTTTTTGACTTCTTAAAGTCCTCTCTCTTTCTTCCCCAAATTAAGCTCTGATTAGTAGATAAAACAATTGACCACTACAATTAGTATTATTTAAATTGAACTTCTTAATTTAAACCTTTGTTTTTTTTCTTGATTTACTAATTTCAACTTCATTATTGGAATTAGACCACCGACTCCCCCTTTGGTTTACCCCAAAACTCAACGAACTTATTGGATTTTTCTGTTTGATTTCTCATTTTATAAAATAAAATAAAAAAGCATATGATAACGGCCATGTCTCTATGATTGTGCCCCTATCTTCCTACTAGTTTATCATTTTATTTTTTTCTATGTTTTTAAAAAATTCTCAAGAAAATCCGCAATTGCTACTATTCGAATGTGCATCGATGACCTATTCAACCATATAATAACTCGCAAACCACACATAAATATAACTGCATTAATCAAGTCGGTGTGACGAGCTCAGACTGATAAAGCTGCTGGTAAGAAAAATCGATCCTAAACCAGGGCTGGCTCAGTGGTAAAGCCACTCAAGCAATTTTTGAGACCCCACATCTAGGGGGCCCAAAAATTATTGATGTTAATAAATAGATGTAATTGTATTTGAAGAATAGTTTAAAATATATTTAGTATATAACAAAAAGTATATCTTTCATAAATAAGAAAACTATACGACCGATAGAAATAATTTGGGAATAAGAATAGTAACTTATGTGTGAATATATTTCTTGCCTCCTTTATATATTATTACTAGTCATTTTATCCGCGCTTCGCGCACGGTCATAAAAGAAAAGTAAAATTTAATATATGATCTTTGTAGTTAATTTGGTTGAGATATGAGAGATAAAAAATTTGTGTGCAAATATGTATATTAACACCGACTCCATAACTCTCTATGTCAACAATTCTCAAAATTATTTCATTCAAAATCACAGATGTAGAAAAATAATTATTGACAACCATTGATGTTTAAATGTGAGCCCAACTGGTGAAGCTCGAAGCTCCTTCAATGGAAGCAGTTAGAGCAGGAAGAGCTAAGAGAGAAGATCAGAATCGGGGAATGTAAAGACTATTTTAACTGAATGTGTTAATCTCTATATATACAATTGAATTTCTTAATCTTCTCCACTAATTATTAAAATGACAGCTAAGTTACAACTGGAAATAATATTAACACTAACAACTAACAACCACTACTAACTGACTAAATACAAGGCCACGTAAGACTGCACAATATGTGCATATCAATACTCTCTCTCAAGCCGGAGGGTATAAAATATTGAGCACCCCCAGCTTGCCCATTAAATGAAGGTGTTGCACTTTGCTTAGCACCTTCGTCAGCAAGTTCGCTAGTTGATCTTGGTGCCAATAAAGACAGTGCGGATAGTCCCTTGCTTGATCTTATCTCGAATGACGTGACAATCAATTTCGATGTGCTTCGTGCGCTCGTGGAAGATTGGATTTGCAGCAATATGTATAGCCGCCTTGCTATCACTATGAACCACGACGGGTTGGGTAATGACAACTCCCAATTCTTGAAATAACCCAAGCAACCATGTTACCTCAGCCATAGCAGAAGCCATGCTTCGATATTGTGCCTTTGCAGAGCTTCTTGAGACAGTTTGCTGCTTCTTGGACTTCCAAGACACCAAAGATTTACCAAACTTGACAACGTAGCCAGTCACAGATCTCCTAGTATTAGGACAAGCAGCCCAGTCAGAGTCACACCAACAAGTAAAATGCTGTGTTGGTTCTACCTTCATAAACACCCCTAAAGCAGGTGTATTTTTTAGATACTTCACCACTCTTATGGAAGCTTCCCAATGTGATTGTTTAGGCTCTTGCATAAATTGACTAAGTTTCTGCACTGTGTAGCTGATATCAGGCCTGGTGATGGTCATATATAGCAGTTTTCCTAGCAACCTTTGATAAGCACAAACATCCTCAAGTGGCAGATCATCTGTTGCACCTACTGCCTTATCATATTCCATTGTAGTCAATTTTTGGTTTGTTTCCAGTGGTGTTGCATAAGGCTTTGCTCCACTGAGTCCCATTTCTGAAATCAATTCAAGTACATATTTTCGTTGATTCAACAAAATGCCCTATTGAGACCTTAAGACCTTTATGCCTAAGAAGTACTTAAGCTTCCCTAGGTCCTTGACTTTGAACTTGTCATGCAGTATACTCTTTGCATTACTCACAAGCTCTTTACTACTTCCTGTGATAAGTAGATCATCCATATAGACTAGAATGATCACCACATCCTCATCCTTTTTCATGGTGAATAGAGAGTAGTCATGATTGCTCTGAGTGAATCCTCCACTTGTCAGGGCTTCAGTCAACTTAATGTTCCACTGCCTGGATGCCTACTTGAGTCCATACAAGGACTTGTGTAGCCTGCACATCTTCTTCTCTGTCACGACCCCAAACCCGATCGTGATGGCGCCCAACACAACTGCTAGGCAAGCCCGACCAATTTTACTCTCAACCCGAGCATAAATCTCAAAACCATTTGTTTGGAAATCATTAATAGTATTTAAACTAGAAGTACAACTGAAAGATAGAAATAAATCCGAAAATCAACAATACTGAACAACCTCCCAAAGATCTGGGGGTCATGAGTCAAGAGCCTCTACCAGAATAGCATAAATATACTGTAAAACAACATAGTCTGA